>CM057841.1:43319440-43601882 GCA_030068075.1 Paguma larvata
AGCTTTGGAAGACTGTATCTACTATGACACGGTTTTCATAAACCCCTAGTCAAAAATATAATAAAAGAAAAAGAAAGTAGAAATCCACATTCAACATATTAGAATTCAAGAGAACCAATTCCCAGATGATTAGAAAAGATCTCTCTCTGAAACTGGATGAAAAGGCGGGATTCCTAAATTCAAAGGGAAATTAAAACCACAAAGTTTAAACAAACAGCATGAAAAAAATACCTCACAAAAAGGAATAATTTGGTTTTCAGCTTTCTTTTTACAAAAACTCTACTCTTAGATCAGATAGAGTGGTTTAAGATGCTACCATGTCTTTAAGCTCTATTTGGTAGGGAAATACCTATGTTGGCTTTGCTATTTCTAAAGGTAAATAGGAGGTTTTGCATTTAAGTTACAATGTAGGCTACTTCAGAGTAACCTCATGCCAAAACGGCACATTTCTGAGGGATGCAAAGGTATTCAATAAAAAGCTTTTAAAGGCATATTTTTAAACTTGCAGCAGGAAAGCTTTTCTGTGTCAAGACAGTAATTCTTTTAACAGCATTGATCAAAATGTCATTCTTTTATGAGTGTACAATACCTTTTAATGGCATACAACAAGCCATTAGGGTTATACACCTCTGTATAGCAGACAGCTTACTGGAAAAAAGGCAACACTGGCCAAGATACAGTCAGTAGGTTTTATGCTTCTAATAAGGAATCTTTTTTCCCCTAACTGCTTCATTCTCAAGTCCCCAACTGAATTATCCAAAGATTAAGTGTAAATTCTCTTCACTTCTGTAATTTAGAAGCTCTTTCACAGAGGCCTAAACTGCAAGGTCTAAACTTTATCTTTGTGGATACTATAGGATGGCCTTGAAAACAGTCTCTCACCCAGGGCCAGTGAGAAATTATTTATGAAGATTAGAGAAGAATGATGGTTATATTTACTTTGCTACTTTCTGGGGAAAGAAGAAAGTCAATTAAAAAAATGTTATAAGATGATCACTTTTCATATTTATTTACAAAGCCAAACACTAAAGGAATATTAAAGTTATGTATTACTCTACCACAAAATATCTCTTTTCATCAACTAATAATGATTAGGTCATCTTTCATAAATGGAAACTAAATATCATCTTGGGGCAACTGGGTGGCTCAGTTGTTGAGTGTCCTGACTTTTGAACTCATCTCAGGTCTTGATCTCACGGTTCTGAATTTGAGCCCCACATGGGGCTCCGTGCTAGATTTGAAGCTGACTTAAAAAGAAAATAATCGCCTTAAAACAAGTCCTTCTCTTTGGGCTACTATTGCTTACAGAAAGAAAATAAATTCAGAAACTACTTAGAAAATTTAAACATATGAGTATATAAACTCATGAAGAACTTCCCTCAATTTACCAAATTTTTAATCACCCAGGAAATGGAGAGGTAAGGAATTGGGCAAAAATAGAAAAGGGGACTTTTCCTACTTTTCACGTTAAACCTTTAACTTTTCACTACTAAAGCAAATATGCCTTAAGTACAAGTAAATTCTTGGAATTACAGAAATATCCCAGATAAACTGATTGTAGCATACATCCTGACCTTTGAAAAACCATTTAAGGGCTTCACAGAGTCTAAAGAATGTTAGCATTAATAATTATGATCCTGCACCATAAAGTAAAAGTCAACTTTACAGACAATGCCAGATGCATTTCAAAACCTTTTGCATAAAAGCAAAGTTTAGAAACTGTCTCCTTTTAAAATTGTGAGCATATAGATGTGCATGTGTGGTAGCATAGTGGAGAAAAACTGGTGACAAAAAGAGGGAAGTTCCTCCAGTTCCATCCATCTGGCTACACATGGCCAGATTTCATTTTTTCTCATTGCCACGTAGTAGTCCATTGTATATAAGTACCATAACTTCTTTATCCATTCGTCAGTTGATGGGCACATGGTGGACTTTGTGAGACTAAGCAAAAACCAGGGGGAGGGGAAGAGGGGAAAGGAAAAAAAGACACAGAGAGGGAGGGAGATAAAACATAAGAGACTCTCAAAGACTAAGAAAAAAACTGAGGGTAAGGGGGATGAGGGAGGGGGGAGAGGGGGTGATGGGAATTAAAAAGGGCACATGTTGGGATGAACACTGGGTGTTATATGTAAACCAATTTGAAAATAAACTATTATAATAAAAAAAAAAAAGAGGGAAGTTCCTATTAATGGCTTTTCAAATTCTATAATCAAATGGAAAGTTTTGTTTCAGGCAATATGGAGAACCAGAGTATTTACAACAACTCCATTATTGAAAACAACTAAAACTGGTAATATAGAAAAATGCCTTCTTAAAAGCATCCTACTTGATATGAATAGTAAGAAATCAACTCAAAGTTAGTGAAAGTGTAACTCAGAAGCACTAAGTACTGAATCTGCTTTTGCTTTTGAGAAAATTTGGCCAAAAATTTTGACCAAAGTTAATTAAAACTTCTAGATCTTATTTGGGATGAGGATTAGAAAACAAACATGAACAGCACCTAAGAGTCTAACAGAAGACTCTCTTCCCATGAAGCTAGGAACTCAAAGGGTTACCCTCTCCATGTATAGGTGATCAGGAGTCATCTAGAAGATGCCTATGAGACAACAAGGAAAATTGTCTTGGCAGCGAACAAAGGAAGGAAAACAGAAAACCACAAGGAGTTGTAACCACAACCCATCACTCATGTAAATATACATGCTAAATTCCTATCACCAGAATGGGCCCAAAAATAAATAAGTACACAGAAAGTGGTGGACAACTGATAGTATCCTCAGAAGCCAGACTGCAGCAAACACAAATGTTATCAGACTCTTAAATACATAAATAAACAAGGCACCATGAAAGAGAACCAGCAAAAATGAACCTATGAGGATTTCATTTCTTGGAAGTTTATACACATTTAATATATTTAAAATATTTTTAAAGGTGTAAACCTATTTCACGGAACAGAATACAAAACAAAAAAAATGACCTAGAATGTTCAAAACATATCTATGCAAATTAAATGCATAATAATTAAAATTTAAAACTCAGTGGAGAGGATAAATCAGATTATCTCAAAAGAGACTAGCTTTCCCAATAAAAAGAACTTGAAAAACTAGGTAACATATGGAAAACAACTAAGCAAAGGCACAGGAGAGTTACCAAAAGAAGACAAGAGGTACAAAAGAGAAGTATACAGAAAGAAGCTTAACTTTCAGGATCAATTTTCTTAAGTCATTTGCCAAACCTCAGTCAGGAGGATGAGAAGCTAAGTGGAATTGTCACCAGTATCACAGACAGGCTGGAGGCGGGAGGTAGGGGGTAATTTCTGAGATTGGATACTGCTAGTGGTAAACCAGAAATGTATTAGCAGAATGAAACCCAGCTATATACCAGCTCAGTCTGTATTACATATAACTGTCACTACCTACTTATCAGAAGCACAACAAAAACAAAAGCGAACAAAAAAGCTCTTTGGGGAAAGTTATTATCATTCAGATCTTCAAAATATCACAACCAATGTCAAAGGCGTGCCTGAATGGCTCAGTTGGTGAAGCTGACTTCGGCTCAGGTCATGATCTCACGGTTTCTGAGTTCAAGCCTGCATAGGACTCTGTGCTGACAGCTCGGAATGTGGAGTCTGCTTTAGATTCTGTGTCTCCCTCTCTCTCTGTGCCTTCCCTGCTCTTGTGCTCTCTCTCTCTCTCAAAAATAAACACTAAAAAAATGTTTTTAAGTACCACAATCAATGTCTGACATGCCATTGACCATTAAAAGGCGTATCAAGAGACAAAACCACACTAAAAAATATCTTTGATTAATATATTCAAAGAAATAGAAGAGGATTCCAGTTTCTTATAAAATAAGAACCACCAACTAAATCCGAGACCTCCATGTAATCTTAACGAAACTGTAAAAATAAAAAGGGAGTGAAAAAAAAATCCTCAAAATCCACATCTACAGCATAACTAAGAGACAAAGACTAGCATACACATCAAATATACGTAAGTAAAGAAATTAAATGAACAATAAATTTCGGCAACCATTTCTGGAACCGTGTTTTAAAAAGAGATAAATGGGGCACCTGGATGGTTCAGTCCGTTAAGCATCAGACTTCAGCTCGGGTCATGATCTCATGGTCATGAGTTCAAGCTCCGGGTCAGGCTCTGTGCTGACAGCTCAGAGCCTGGAGCCTGCTTTGGATTCTGTGTCTCCTTCTCTCTCTGCTCATGCTCTGTCTCTCTCTCTCTCCCAAAAATAAACATTAAAAAAAATTTTTTTTAAAGAGAGATTAATGAAGATTATGTATAAGAGAAGAGAAGGTAAAAAAATACAGATAAAATAAGCACCAGGAAATGGTGAAGTCCGTAAAATAGGTCTAAGACCTGTTAGATCAGAGCACTAGATACTGTGGAATCAAAAAAGAAGAGGTATGCAATCACAAGAAACAGCAGTGACAGTCTTGGGGAACCATCACTTTCAAGGAAGACTTAGAAGTAGTACTTCTTAGATGCTTGGTGGCAAAGAGAAAGAAGAAAACAATAATGGTCCTACAGACATAAAAGTGAAGCACAAAATTAGAAATAGGTCAAACCCTGTCACCCTCTAAAACAAACACACCATAGATTCAAGACACTGCACTTTATTGTACTAACAGAACAGAGTGCTTTTGAACTAAGAAGCCTTGTAAACCCTCTAGCCATTTTCTATATAAAGTATTATTGCTGAAGAAAAATTAAATTTTATAACTGATCATAAAACAGCTGGCAACACTGTATATGGAAGAAAAGAATGAAAGAAAACGTATAAGCACCTCTCGAAAGAAAGAAAGAAAGAAAGAAAGAAAGAAAGAAAGAAAGAAAGAAAGAAAGAAAGAAAGATAGATAGATGGATGCCTGGGTGGCTCAGGTCAGTATCTGACTTTTGATTTTGGCTTAGGTCATGACCACAGGATCATGGGATTGAGCCCTGTGTTGGGCTCCACACTCAAGATAGAGCCTGCTTGGGATTCTCTCTCTCTCTCTCTCTCTCTCTCTCTCTCTCTCTCTCACCACCACTCTCTTCTCTCTCTCTCCCTCTCTTTCTAAAATAGAAAGGAAAAGAAGGAAAAAAGAAAAAAGAAAGAAAAGCAGCCATAAGGTAGAGATAGCTATAGCAACATCTCAACCTGAGTTATATGTCATTAAACAGTATTTACAAATAAAGAGAAAAACCTTCAAATAACACATTCAATAACTTAGAACAGAAATGGGTCTCAAATCTTCATGTCAGGAAGATGTGAAATGAGAGGAAACTGGTCTAATAACAAACTGAGAAGAAAAAAGACAAAAATCATTTTAGAAATGAAGAGTAAATTATAAATTATTCAAGAGAGAATAGACTTCAATGATAATATAGTAAGGGGCATTGGATAAAAATGGCAACAGAACGAAATGAAGAAAGAGAAAGAGGATCCAACACACATAAAATTGCAGAGCTAAAATTTAAAACTTGACTATAAAAAAAGAACCAGAAATAAGAGAAGACATAAATCTATACATTAAAAAGGCCTATGAAAAACCTGGGAAATTGACACAAACACTGAATTCTGGGATGTTTGCAATACATAATTAGACTTGAAAGGTGGAACTGGGGATGCAAATCCCCACACACCCCAAAATTTAGACCTATGGCTCTTATTTACTTCTGACTAGAGTCACATAACCCTTAAAGAACCCTATAAAATTGCCTTAGGAAATAACATAAAATTGTCTCCTGAAAAGTCTGTGGCATGCTGTTCTGCTTAAGATAAAGTGATATCTTTGTAAGAAAAATAATAGTCTGCCAGCTTAGTAATAGTTACAGGATATAGTTCTGTTTTAGTACTCTAGAGATACATTACTAATGCAAAACCCAGAGAGTATTCTGTAGTTTTAGGACCTTAAGGAGAATGCCTAATCTCCTGAAGCAGAATGACAACCTCACTATAACCATCACATTAAAACCAGCTAAGGAGTGGACAGAAAGAAAAAAATGATCAAGAAAGGAAATACTACAGGACCTAGTTGATCAGCATGATTCAAGACCCTGAGACCATTACCTTGAATTTCAACCTTTAAATACCTCTGGTTGTAAGTCACTGGGGAGTTCAAGATTTTTCAAATTATTCCCGGTTCTCCTAAAAGATAAAGAGCCTATCTTTCTTCACTGTAAAAACTCAATGTCAGTTTTTATTGGATTGCTGCTCACTGGGTGGATGAACTCTCAGTTACAAAGTAAGAAAAGGAATCTTCTGAGATCATCTAAACACAAAGCAAAATCAAACTGGTATCAGACTACTGAGCAGCAACATACAAAGAAAGGTGATAGATAGGTACGAATCAAAGTACGTTATTTAAACTGACAAACCAAACGAAATTGTAAGTAAACAAAAGGAGGATAAAAAAATTAATGGCATTATAATAGCACAAAAAAATTGTAGAGCTGAAATTTAAAACTTGAATACAAAAAAAGAACCAGAAATAAGACACGAATCTATATATTAAAAAGGCCTATGAAAAACAAAAAAAGGGGTAGTGTAAAAAATATACTTCATAATAAGAGAGAAAATGTAATGCATATGGTAATTATATATATACAATCTCAGTAGAGAAACCACACATAAAGACTTACCTTACCTATTTTTAAATAAGATACTTCAAATTGATTTACAGAGCAAAATTGAAGTCTTCAATGTATTGCAGAAACTCATCTTAATTAAATAAGGTGATTCAAAAAGCAAAAATATAAGGGATAGACAAAGCTCCTTGTTCAAGACAAATGAAAACAAGAAAGTTGGTGTTCTAATTCTATTAGACGTGGTAGAAAATAAGACCAAAAAACTTGACATACTAAAAAACATTTTATGATCTAAAGCCATATTCAGAATAAATATAATAGTTATGGTTATCTACATGCCAAAGAATACAGTAATTACTTTGATAACACGAATCAAGGAAAAATAAAAATGCAAGAAACAAACCAACAGGGGCGCCCAGTTGGTTAAGCGGCCGACTTCGGCTCAGGTCATGATCTCACGGTCTGTGAGTTCGAGCCCCGCGTCGGGCTCTGTGCTGATGGCTCAGGGCCTGGAGCCTGCTTCAGATTCTGTGTTTCCCTCTCTCTCTGCCCTTCCCCTGCTCATACTGTCTCTATGTCTCTCAAATATAAATAAATGTTAAAAAATTAACAAAAAAAAAAAAAGAAAAGAAACCAACAGAAGACACCAATATACCTAAACTCAGTACAAGACAAATGAACAAAAAATATTTTTAAAAAATCCATGGAGAAGAAATGAACTAAACAAAACTGTATCAATATCCAGATATTTAAACTCCCACAACAAATAATTTTCTTTTCAAGTATACATGAAACATTCACAAACATTGACCAAATATTAGAAGTCTCAAAGAAAATTTCAATACGTCCCACAAAGTAGAAACAATATAAACAGTCTCCAATCATAAAATAGAGGCAGAAAATTACAACTAAATAAAATGCATCCTTCACATGGTAATTTTAGAACTATCCAGCAAAGTCCTCAATGAAAGGTGAAAGGTAACTTGACACACTAAACAAAACCGTCAAAATTGAAGACAATACCAAATGTGGGAAAAGATGTGGAGCAACTGAAACTCTATTCAAGTTCAACTGTAAACTGGTACAACTACTTTAGAAAACTCTTTGGCAATTTCTACTAAACTTAAACAGATCCCCGCTGTATGACCCAGCAATTCTTCTCTTGGATAAACTGACAGACACATAGAAATATATGTACACATACACACATAAAAAAGACAAGTGTATGTCTCTAAATTGACATGAACAAGAATATTTATAGCTTGACAGCCAAACAACCTCAATATGTAGAAACAAGTATATATTAGAGTATATTCACCCAGTACAATCTTGCACACAATAAAAAATATAAATGACATCGTTTATTATTTTAAGAAGCTAGACACAAAAATAGCACATACTTTTAAATGAAGTTCAAAATCAAGTAAAACTACTTGATGTCAGCCAGAGCATTTAGGCAAGAAAAAGAAATAAAAGACATCCCAATTGGAAAATAAATAAAATCATCTCTGTTCACAGTTGATGTGATCTTTAACATAGAAAACCTTATAGATTCCAGAAAAAATTTTAGAATAAAGAATTTGGCCAAGAAATAGGATACAAAGTCAACACACAAAAGTTAGTTACATCTATACATTAACAATGAACAATCTAAAAAGGAAATTGTGAAAACAATTTCATTTATAATAGCATCAAAAAGAATAAAACAATTAGGAATTAACCGAGAAGGTGAAACACTTGTACAATGAAAACTACAAACATCGCTGAAAGAAATTAAAGAAAATAGAAATAAATGAAAACACATCTCATGCTCATGGATTAAAAGACTTAATACAGTTGCGATGTCAATACTATCCAAAGTGATGTACAGATTTGGTGCAATCCCTATCAAAATCCCAATGATGCTTTTTGCAGAAATAGAAAACCTAATCCTAAAATTTATATCAACATCAAACATCAAATAACCAAACAATCTTGAAAAAGGAGAACAAAGCTGGAGGACAGACATTTCTTAATTTCAAAACTTACTACAAAGCTATAGTAATCAAAACAAGGTGGTACTGGCATAAAGATAGACATACAGGCCAACGGAACTGAATAGAGAGCCCAGAAACAAGCCCAGACATATGTGCATGGTCAAATGATATTTTTAATTTGTTTTTTAATTTTTTGGTAAATATTAAACACACTACTACACAAGCAATGGGTCAAATAAGAAATCAAATGACAAATAAATATATGTCTCAAAACAAAAGAAAAATACCATACCCCAAAACCTATGGAAAGCAGCAAAAACAGATGTTAGAATGAAATTTATGCTATAAATGACTACATTAAAAAAAAGTTTCGGGGCGCCTGGGTGGTTCAGTTGGTTAAGCGTCCAACTTTGGCTCAGGTCATGATCTCACAGTTTGTGAGTTTGAGCCCTGCGTGGGGCTCTTTGTTGGCAGCTCAGAGTCTGGAGCCTGCTTCAGATTCTGTGTCTCCCTCTCTCTCTACCCCTCCCCCACTCGTGTTCCCTCTCTCTCTCTCTCCTTCCCCATCTCCTCAAAAAGTAAAATAAACTTTAAAAATTTTTTTTAAAAATAAAAAGTTTAGGGGTGTCTGGGTGGTTCAGTTGGTTGAGCATCTGACTCGTGATTTAAGCTTAGGTCATGATTTCACAGTTTGTGAGATGGAGCCCCACATCAGGTTCCACACAGCACAGCCTGCATGAGATTCTCTCTCTCTCGCTCTCTCAAATAAAAAGTTAAAAAAAAAAAGTTCAAATAAACATACCACAAGGAACTAGAAAAAAAAGAAAATTGACTGACATTTAGTAGTGGAAGGAATTAACAAAGACAATAGAGACCAGAATAAATAATAACATAACATTGAAAGTTACTGGTCAGTTTTTCCAAAGAAGTAAACAAAATAGGTCATTAAGAACAAAATGAGAAGACTCAAAACCAAAAATGAGAAATGGAAGAGAAAACAATACGACAGATAACCACAGGAATACAAAGTGTACTGATATATTACTATGAAGAATTATATACTAACAAATCAGGTAACTTCAGTCAAATGACTTTTGACAAGAGTGACAAGACCATTCAACGGGGGAAAGGACATCCCTTTCAACAAATGGGGCTGGGAAAATTGGATATCCCCTTGTAAAAGAATGAAACTGGATCCTTACCTAACCATACACAAAAATTAACTTAAAATGGATCAAAGATCTAAATATAAGACCTAAAACATAAAACTTTTAAGAAAACAGAGCGAAAACTTTATGACATTCGATTGGGCAATGATTTAGTGTATAGGACACCAAAGGCACAGGTAACAAAAGACATACAAATTAAACTTCATAAAATTATAAAATTTGTGCAACAAAAGACACTGTTCACAGAGCAAAAAGGCAATCTATTGAATGGAATATTTGCAAACCATTTATCTGATAAAGAATTAAAATTCAGAATGTGAAGAGAATTTCTGAAACTCAACAATGAAAGAACAAGCCAATTCAAAAATGGGCAAAAGACTTGAATAGACCTTTCTCCAGAGAAGATATACGAACAGCCAATAAGCACATGAAAAGATGCTCAATGTCACTAATCATTAGGGAAATGTTAAGTCAAAGCTATGAGAATACCACCTCACCCCCACTAAAAACACAACTATCAAAAAACAAACAAGGGGGGAAAATCCAGAAAATAACAGTGTTGGTGAGGAAGTGGACAAATCAGAATTCTGGAACTGTTGGTGGAAATGTGAAATGGTACAGCGACTATGGAAAACTGTGGTAGCTTCTCAAAAAATGAAAACTAGAACTTCTATGTAATCCAGAAATTCCACTTCTGGATATGCACGAGTATATTTTACCACAATACCACAATAAAAAATGCCACAATAAAAAATTCAAATAAAAACCTCAATGATGTTGATAATAATGAGAATCGTGGTTATCTCTGAGAAGACGGGCGGTAATGATTGGGAATACATAGGAACTATAGAATGCTGAGAATATTCAGTATCTTGATCTGGATGTGTATACAGTTATAAAAAAACAATAAATTTTTTTTTCTGAATTATACACTAAAGATTAGTGCACATGACACTCTTTACTACACGTCAAACAACCAAAGCAACAAGAACAGTAATGAACAGACACTTAATTAAAAAAAGAATTCCAGAGCGCCTGGGTGGCTAAGTCAGTTAAGCATTGGGCTCTTGATTGAGGCTCAGGGTTCTAAGACACAGCCCTACACTGGTCTCCACACTATGCATGGAGCCTGCCTAAGATTCTCTCTTTCTCTCTCTCTCTCTCTTTCTCTCTCTCCCCCCTCCCCCGCCCAGGGGAATGCTCTCTCAAAAAATAATTAAATAAAGGTCTGAAAACCTAAGTCAATATATTTAGCCTCATTAGATATTAAAGAAAGGTCAATTAACACTACTAAAACTATTACAAGATTAAGTACTATCTGACTGACTGATCAATCATATCAAGCAATATACTATTTGTTAAAGTGCAAACTGGTACGACAATTTTGGAAAACTGTGATGCACTTACTAAGCTAAAATATAGAATTCTCTAAATAATTTGCTTGGCTTATTTCAATCAGGTCCTTAGTTCTGTAGGCACAATTCTTTTCTAGACATGCTTAGGTTTTTAGGTTTCTTTTTTCCTGACCCCATAGTTCCCATCTTTCTTCCTAATTATGAATATCTTAACCCTATCAAGAATAGAAAGGGAGAGACTTTTCCATATATTTAATTGAAAGAAATGGAATAGATATCGTAACTCTTATAATTGAACTTCACTCTGAGATATCTTAATAAATTTTAAGGTTTTATCAATGGGTGTAAAGGTCAAGGCCTTGATTTGAACCTTGCTAAAAGACCATTTAATTGGCATTCGTCACTCAAAGACTTTATTGATTTTATTTTTTAGAAGCTAGGATTAAAAAACAATTACATTTCCCAACATTATTGTCTTTTTAAATTACCTTTCATACCTATTTTTTTTAAATGACAATTCTTTTCTGAGGTCTTTCCTCTAAATGTAGCCACCAGCAACCAACACTTGTCCTAGCACTACAAAGTTACTAACTACGTAATCTGCATCTAACATAGATGGTTAAAAAAACAAAAACAAAACCCAAAACACTCGAGGTCCCATATAATAGTTAATCCTTTGGAAAAGTTGATTGACCTGCATTTTATTATATCCTGCCTATTAACATAGTTATTTATACAACAAGCCCAAGAACAATGGAAGAGAGCTATTCAAATACCAATCTACTACCCATTACCCCAGTTTCGTTTATATAAATCTACAACTATGAAACATATTTTGGAACTCACAGTATATCCTCAAGCAAAAGCAAATTGTCATTCTAATTTTTAGATCTCAAATATAACTCAATCAGATATAGTAGGGCAAAATGCATCTAAAAGTTTAAGTGATTAACTACATTGTACTTTTGTGTAAAATTCATAGATGATAAAAGGTAGACAGATTTAAATATCTTCTCCCTAATGCTTAACAGTGTAGAAACTCACTACATATAACGCCTTTCACATTGAAATATCACAAAACCAAGTGCAGTTACACCTTCTATTTGCCCTACAATAATAATTAAACTCAATAAAATGAAAGTATAATGAAATCTTTGCACAATGTTATCTGGTCACCCTCAAACAATTTGACCTAAAAAAGGCCTGTCTAGCTAGGTCAACCTGTCATTCACAAATCAATCCTCCTTTATTCTGTTCCCGTAATACCCCACAAACAGCAACAATTAGAGAGAGAGAAAGACAAAAAAAAAATCTAGTAATAAAAAATCAAAAGTCCCTGCTACACACTGAGGAAATACACACTTGAATGAAAAGCTGAGACTAGTGTTAAATATTACATTGCTTATAAAACATTCAGGGGAAATAAACAAATGTATCTATTCCATCAAGGGCCATTCCAGGTATCAAAAAGTTTCAGGTAGAAAAGCATATTATTATTTAAATAGTAATTCCTCATTTAAATTTCAAGGATAAAAACCATGATATATGTTGATGAGACTTAGCCACTCATTTACAAAGCATAGTTTGGCTCTCCATCTATAAAATTATAAACTAACATGCTATGCTTATAGCAAGCATATTACCTTCCTCGGTAAATTAATTGAGATCTTGTGCTGTTTCAAAGGCAAGAATATTTCCCAAATCTCACAGCACTAACTTATAAATTCTGTGTCATTGTTTATAAAAAGGAGAGTGGACATCACTGAAAATCTCAACTAAAGACCTCTGAAAACCTCTTTGATAAAAGAAATGAGAGCACTAACAGAAACTATCAGAAATTTCTAGCATTCTGAAATGCTAGAAATTAACTAAAGGCTTGCAGCAATTCAGGGAATGATTATTCATACAAGTCCAAATCTCCATAAGAACAATGAGCTTTGTAGCATTTAAATTAAATTTGCCCTATGCCCATCTCCCTACCTCAAGCTCCACAAAAAAACAACAGCCACAATCAAGTCTGGCAGTGAGAGAAGTTGGAACTCTTTCAAAGTCCCATTCCCAGACAAAGATCACAATTGGATGTGAAAGATTTTACATATAAGACTGTTGTTATTACTCAGAGCTCGTCAGTACAAAAAACATTTTTCCTCAGATCATTTGTCAAAACCAATCAGAGGCAATCATTGAATGTAACTTAAACATAACTCTTAGAACTCAACAATAAGAAAATAAACAACCCTATTTAAAAAAAGTGCAAAAGACGTGAACATATTACACACACATACACACACATATATATACATATATGAGAATATTCTCAACATCACATAATGCATTACGGAATTCCAAATTAAAACAATGAGATACCACTACACACTTATTAGAATGCCAAAAATTCCAAACACTGACGATACCAAATGCTGGTGAAGCTGTGGAACAAGAACTCTCCTTCACTGCTCAGAAATGCAAAATGATACAATCACCTTGGAAGAGAGTTGGGCGCTTTTTTGTTTCTGTTTTTGTTTTTTATTTTATAATCCAGCAATCATGCTCCTTGGTATTTACCCAAAAGAGCTGAAAAATCATGTCCACACAAAAACCTGCACGCAGATGCTTATAGCAGCTTTATTCATAATTGCCCAAACTTGGAAGCAACCAAGATGTCCTTCTGTAGGTTAATGGATAAAGCCTATAGGCTTACTTTTTTTTCCCAACCTTAATTGGTTCTGGACACTAGACATTTCCGTTTTATATGGCATACACACACATTTTTTTTAAGCAGAGGCATTTTAGGTTATCTTTTCTACTATAATGCAGGAACAAGAAATCAGAGAATTTCCTGAAAAATAAAAACTTGGGAATTTATGATACTTTGAGATATACTTTATCTTCCATACGATCTCATTTTAATTATAAACTTTTAATTATAATCTTCAATTTCTAAGATTTTCTTTTTGTTTTAGGTAAAATTAGCTTTATTTCCTACCACAATACCTGAAAGAGCTTTTATTATCAGTAATTTGACTTAACATTCTTCTTTCTTCTAGGAAAAAATATGACAAGCGGAATCTATGTATTTGAGACATTTTCGAGTTCCTAATATCTGTTTCCTTGAAGGGAAATAATATCTACATTTTATTATAAATAGGATAGGTTCTATGTATGCTCTTACACGTTTCATGATGACAGGTGTTTCTAATGCTTTTCTAACCAGAAGATTTGGTGAGTTCTATATTTTGTTCCAAATGTAGCTTCATAGGTAAAGAGCAAAAGCACATCCTAAGTTAAAACAAAATAAAACAACAACAAAAACAAACAAAAAATGCCCAAAAAACTGACTTGTAATCTTTTTAAAAGAAGGATAAATAAAACTAGTAAGTTATCATATATAGTGTCATCTTTATAGAATGATGTTAAGAAATCACATCTTTATTTCTATAGCAGCTACAAGATACTTGCTGCATGCATTGAATTCCAGACTGCATAATTAAAATGTTTGCATTTATCCTTCCATTCTTCAACAAGTCTTAAGTTTAGAATCTCAGATGGTTGTTAACCAGTACTATTTAATGCCAGAACTCCTGTTTTCCTTACTTTCTTGAAACAGAATGAGGTCTTTTTTTGAGGTATTGATTTTTTTTAATATGTCAACTTTCCAGGGACCTCAGTTCCTCATCTGTAAAACATGGATAATAGTACTTAACACACACTGTGATCAAAAGAAACCAATGAGGTAACTGTAAGATGATAAATGTTAGGTTAGTGATTGCTTTGCTATTACTATTATTACACCGGCTTATTATTTTTCCCAGCATGACAAACGCTTTTTAAAGTAATGTTAAATACCTAGATAAGCCACTCTAAAGAATCTTGTGGATGCTTCATAGAAACAAATGAGACCCCTATAGGGTATGTCTATTATAGGCTGGCTACATAGTACTCTAGAAATAGGTCTTAGGATTTTGTTTTATTCCTTTCTTCCCTAAATTTAAATCTCCTTCTCCTTTCTCTATATAAGGGCCCCTTATATAGAGGTTTAGGATCTACCCTATAGAGGTGGAACCACTGAATTATGATCTACCCTAACTCAATTATGACCTTAACTTGGATTATATCTGCAAAGGCCATATTTTCAGATAAGGTCATATTCACAAATACCCAGGGTTAGGACTTGAACCTATCTTTTGGAAATAATTTGACCCAAAATAGAGAATATCACTAAATTTAAGAAACTGAACAGAATTAGTATAATCTCTGTCCCATGTTCTGCAGGTCTGGGTTTCCATCTCTTGGGACGCCTATTTTCCTCATTTATCTCTGTGGGTAGTACCCTCTGAACTCACAGCTCCTACAAAGTCCTCCCTTTATAAAATATTCTCTTCTAAGGCAAAAGGCTTCATGGCATAGTCTGAGGATCAAATTTTTAGAATTCCTGATTCTAGAATAGGGTCTGATAACAATAAACTAGAAGACACTCAAGTACCGTCTTATTTCACCTGCATAATCTATTTCTCAGGGTACCTTTGACTAGGTGATTACCTTTCAATAAAACTGAGCTCCTACGCTACCTAAGAAATATCTCCTTATGGCATTTCCTTACATCCCACATCCTTATGTTTTTCTCCTCTGAGACACTTGACTGAAATCTTCTAGAAGGCATTGATTTGACTTCTGACAGAAGTATCACTTTGCAAAATATGCGGTAGTGAAATTACTTACAGGTCATCATGCTCTACATGTTTGCTTGGTTTCTCAAAGGAAAATTTAACTTTAAAAGAAGTTATGACTTCCTTTATGCAAATCAGCCCTCCCTCAACATCCTTTTTTCAAATGGTTCTAATCTGTTCTCAATACTATATATGAAACTGTTACTCTCTGATAAGTAAGAAAAAAAATTTAGATAACTTATCCCTCCCAGGTTCTAGGGTTCCGCCTCAATTTTGCTCCATCCTTTACATTTTCTTAGACAAAAGTTATTTTAAGTAATCTAAAAATAAAACTTCTGTGTATGTATGCTCTTAGAAGTTCATATAGCTTAAGAAAAAACACATTAACAAACATAGTTTAAGCACTCTATTCATTCATCCTTAGTAATATTCTTCCCCTCTTTCTTCCCTGCTATAAATACAACCATAAGTTATCTCCACAACCAATTACTCCCTGGAATCTGTTTGTAACTCCATGAATTTTTCATATTTTTACTAAATTATATAGTGTTCTATATATTTTTAAGCTTTAATTCTGTACTATACCTGTTACAGGTTCCTCTGCAATCTTCTTTTGCTCAAATTATGATTGTGAGATTCATCATATTGATACATATTTCTCTGCTTCATTATTTTAAAGCTTCTTTTTCATTCAATTTTTCCTTTTTATAAACATTCTTTTACTGATGGACTTTGAGTTAGTTTTCATGTTTTTGCAATTATAAACAATTAAGGGATTACAACTAGTGGGTTTTTCCCTCTTTTAAAAAAAATCAGATTTTATATATAGTCCACATGTCATAAAATTTGTCCTTTTAAAATACAACTCAGTTTTAAGAATATGTGCAGAACTGCTCGGCCATCATAAATTCTAATTCCAGAACATCTTATCATCCTCCAAAAGAAACCCATCCCACTCCCTTTCTTCCTTCTCCCAGTTCCTAGCAAACACCAATCTACATTATGTCTCTATAGATTTGCCTATTCAGGACATTTTATATAGACTCACACAATGTGTAACGTGACTTTTTTCACTTAGTATGATGTTTTCAAGATTAATTCATGTATATTGATTGTAGTGATGGGTATATGTATATATCAAAACTTATCAAAATATATGATTTAAATATATATAATTTGTATTTGTCAATTATACTTCAATAAAACTGTATAAAAAATAAGTAAGAGATTTTAACAGATGCTTCACCAAAGAAGTTATACATAAAGTAGAGCACTGAATGGCTCAGTCAGCTAAACATCCAAGTCTTGATTTCAGTTCAGGTCATGATCTCATGGTTGGTAAGATCAAGCCTGCGATGGGCTCTGTGCTGACAGTGCGGAACCTGCTTGGGATCCTCTCTCCCCCTCTCTCTCTCTCTCTGTTCCTCCACCACTCATGCAAGTGTGTGCACACGCTCTACTGTTTTTAAAAATATAAAAATAAAAATAAGCAGCCAAAAAAAGACACATTACATACAACAAAATACAACTTCAAATAACTAAAAACAACCTAAGCGTAAAAAAACCGAGACGCCCTTGTACATGGCATACAATGTAGTTTTTATCCATTCTGCCAATATCTGCCTCTTAATTGGATGTGTAATCCATGTACACTTAATCTGATGATTGATGAAATGTATCATTTCTCCATTTGTTTTCTGTATGCATAATACATTTTGTGTAAAGATTCCTCCATTCCTGCTTTCTTTTCTGTTATTTTCTAGTATGCCAACTAAATTCTCATGTTTCTTTTACTATGTATTCTGGGTATACTTAATAGTTTTGCTGGAGATTACAAGTAACATTCAAATTTCTAACATTCTAATTAATACCAGATTAGTTTCAAAGGTAAACAGAAAAACAACAACAACAAAAACAAACAAGAAACAACCTAGGCAGGAATTCAGTTGGTTAAGTATCCAACTCTTGATTTTGGCTCTGGTCTGATTGCATGGTTTGTGAGACTGAGCCCTGCAGTCTGGATCTGTGCTGACAGCGCAAAACCTAAATGAGATATTCTCTCTCTCTCTCTTTCTCACTCGTGCGCATGCGCGCTTGTGTGCATGGGCTTTCTCAAAACAAATATTAAAAAGTAAATAAAAATAAAACTAATCTTTCAAAAATCTGTTAAATAACATTTTTAAGCAAATAAATACCAACAAGCCACAGTATAAGCAACGCTCAAGGAAATTCTTAAGGAAAATGATATAAACTTAGACCTACACAAAGAAATAGAGTGCCAGAAATGGTAAGATGTAGGCCAAGTCGAGTTTGTTCTCATTTTCTTAATTTCATTAAAACCTCCTCACAAAGAAAATGCCAGGCCTAGATGGCTACATGGATGGGTTCTATTGAACAAAGAAATATTACAAATCCTATACAAACTCTTTCAAGGAATAGAAGGACTACATCTTAGATCATTTCAAGAAACCAGCCAGTCTTGACCTAATTCTAAAACTAGACAACCACTCTAAACAAAAACCAAAGACTAATCTCTGTTACAAACACTCTAAAGGAAACAGTTATAAAATCACAGTAAAAGGCATAACAACAATCAGGATATACTATGTTCATGAATGGAAAGACTATCACAGAGATAATTCTTTCCCCCCAAAGTCTACATATTCAAAGCAATTACTATCAAATCCCCAAAAAGATTTCTCATGGCATTTAATAAATGGATCATAAAATTCATATGGAGGATCAAAGGGCCAAAATAAATTAGGCAAAAAAAACCCAACTTGGTATGGGGCAGAAGAAGAGAAATTTAACTGATGGAAAACTGCCTTAGAGTTAAAGCAATTAAAACATTGGGTTATATGTGCAGAGCTCCACAAATGAGACAGACTAGATTTCAAAAACAAAGATAGACATACTGGACTGTCTATATGGGACTATATTGGACAAACATGATAATATACATTCAGTGGGGGAAAGGATGTCCTATTCCAGGGGTTGGCAAACTTTTTCTGTAAAGGGAGAGATAGTAATATATTAGGCTTTGAGGCCTATGTAGTCTCTGTCACAACTACTAAACTCTGACATAGTACCACAAAAGTAGCCACTGACAACAAATAAACAAATATATATGTCAGTGTTTCAACAGAATTTTATTTACAAAATCACACAGTGGGCCAGATTTGGCCCATGGTTTTTCCAAACAGCAACAAAACAACAACAACAAAAATGAGTTAAAGCCATTCTTCACATCATACACAAAAACTAAGTTTCAGGTGAACTAAACGTCTAATGTGAAAAAATAAGGCTTGAAATAGCTGAGAAGACAATCTACAATAGACATGTTGGTGGAATTTCACATTAAAAATTATTTCAATATAAAACATCAAAAAAATTAAGGCATCTAATTACTTTAAATCGTAGTGTTGTTCAAGAATTTTCCTACTTTTTATGTTAATTCAAAAAGACTCTGGATGCAAATAAAATCTTGTCAACTTATTTTTTGTATGCCTGTGTGCCCATGTACTACTCTCACCTGTGGAGGACTTTCCTAAGACTTTAAAAAGCATTTCAGTGACTCTCTAAAATTCTTAAATCAATGCTTATTTAAAAGTTTTGCTACTAATGCAATGCTTCAGACTTCTCAATCCCCACTTCCTTCAGAAGTTAAGTCTCAAAACAACTCAAAGTTAAATAACATGGTCTTTTTTTTTTTTTTTTTTTTAGTAAAACACTTACCTGTACTTGCTGAACTATTTCTACTTTGTAAAAAATAGAAATAAACTTTTAGAACTGGCCTAGGGTCCTATAGGTATCCATACTTCCAAGTGGACACTAAAACTCCCTGAAATTGCTGTAAAATTTTTGTGTGCACCTCTCAAATTCTATACAAAACCTCTCGGGTTTTTCTTGGTTCTTAGAGGGAACAGTCCCCTTTCCCCACCAAAGAACCACTGTTCTAGAAGCTGGACTTATAGAAAATCAAGTTAAATTGTCACATTAGAAAGAAATAGAGGATTTTCATAGTCACAGGGGATGTTAAGGAAAGCTGTCCATTTATATCATAAAACGCCTGAAATGATCCCAAATCTCACTTTGACACTAAATACACTGGGGAATGAGGGGAAATCATGTCACACCAGACAAAGAAGGCAAAATTTAGTGAAGAGGTTTCAATCAATGGTTGCTTTTGTTCCAGATCAAGCCTAAGAGTTTAACTGTACTCCCACATATACATGAAATGCATGTATTGACGGGTCCGGCCAAAAAAAAAAAATTGTTTTTGATAGGAATCCATCATCAGAGTCAGCAACTGAAACGACAGTAACTTACATTTGTGTGGTGCTTAATAGAGCGCTTTCACGTGCGCTCTCCACGTGACCTTCACTATGTTCCCACTTAGGATGATTAGCACAGCAGCATCCTCTTTCTTGATGAGGAACGTCCTAGATTCAGTTTGTGAGGTGCGGGACGCTCACCAGTCGCTGCCAAGGCATTTTTTCCACAGTCGGGGGGAGATGTAAAGTTTCTTTCTGATCCTGCTGGTGAGGGAGACGAGGACAGAATTGTGGAAGACATCAGTGGGGAATAAAGTGTAGTTGGTGGGAGTTGTAATCACGTCAGAGCTGGAGAGTTGTATCTGGGAGAGGCACTGAAAGAAGAGGGAAGACGGCCTTACGGAGGAGCCTTCCGTCAGGGGCGACCAAACCGGGGCAGACGTGCCGTCTCTGAATCGAGAGGAAAACGACGCCAGGTCAGAACCTAGAGACTGAGAGTCCGAGAACAGAGGTCCTGCCTCAGGCGAGCGAAGCCGCCCGGCTTAAGTTCCCCACGTCGAGACGGCCTTTTTGACTCTGTGTCCCTCCGCCTCCGGCCGCCCTTTTTGGCATTCGCCCTTCAGGGTCGCTCACCACAGATGACCGGTTCCATTCTGCACCTCACGGACTCTACGCGCCACAAATTCAAGTGTGAGGTATGGAATCTCGCCGCCCCAACGTCTCCTAGAGTGAAGGAGACATGGGCCAATCAAAGCCAGACTGACTCCAGACGCCCAAATCGGTGGGCTTGGCGAAGGAATGCGGGAGGGAAGGAACTGAGTTGCCAGGACGACGGCTTCCGGGTGGGCGGGCCGAAGTGACTTCTGGCCGGAAGACAAGACTCCGCGGGAAAAACTGCCCTGCTTGGTGGACGAGGAGCTGTCGGCCTGAGGCAGTTTCCTCAAGAGTAACGGCGGGCCTGTGCTAAGGTCACACCACCGGCCTCCGTTGCCTTTATCCTTCTCTGTCACCAAACGATATTCCTGCCTAGTTTCAAAGTGCAAGTTGTTTCCCTAAGGTAAGCATGTGGTAACCCTATTCCCTCGTTAAATAGGGGGTTACGGAACCTCTATGGCACACGAGGAACGGGTACTCAGAAAATAAAACGAAAATTCAGTAACTTTTTATAGTGTGGATTTTTGACTACACTGTACACGTTTTATAGTTTTAAAACACTGGGTGCAATTCGAGTTACTGTTAAATTTTAAATTTTGGTTCTTCCTGACCGCCGAATTCCATCTACTTGGGTAATGGACAAAGACTTGAATTTTAAGATTCTCTGTAGCAGGCTCAAAGTTTCTCTGACTTAATTTTTTTTAATGTTTATTTTTGAGAGGAGAGGGTGGCATAGAGGATCCCAGGCAGCAGGCTTTGTGCTGACAGCAGAGAGCCCAATGGGTCTCTCAAACTCCCAATCCTGGAGGTGATGATCTGGGGAAGATAATGACATGGGGTAACCGAGGCTTCACTGACTTAGCCACCCAGCTGGCCCCTGCCTTAAATTCTTAATCTCCCGTAACTCTGAAGGCAGGTGGTAAAATGGACAGGTGCTTTGAGCCTAAACGTTCCAAGGACCAAACTAATTCAGCTGAGTCTCCTTTCTTTAAGAGAATCATTGTAACCTAAAATAATTGAAACCAGGAGCTAAATATGATGTCTTTGGTTCATCTTGTGTCTCATTTGATGATGTTGGTCTCGCGTAAGTCTTGAGAAAAGTAAATGTTGAAATGATAGAAGGATTTCTACAGACAATTATTTTTTAAAAATCTTATGACTTTAAAACACATCTTTTAACACATCACGCAAGTCATTGTTAAATTCCAGTCACCAAAATCCAAAAGAAAACTTCAGGAAAACTTACGTACTTATGAGGAAGAATGTATTCCTCTAGGCTTAAGACAGGGAAGCATTTATGAAAGCTTAGATCTATATATGTGTTGAGGTTCCTGCCAACTCTTTCTTCATATTCCATCTTCAAAACTCCCTTCTAATGAGCACTTTTCTAGCAGCTTGGATGAAACATTTTCAATAACTTCCTCAGCCTCTAGGTTAGAAATTTCATTAAATAAAAAATTAAATACATTAGAATGCTTAGGTATGAAACATTAATCAACTGTGTAATATGTTCTTCAGAAGGGGAGGCACTTAAGAAAACACAGGCTACCTGCATTGTGGACCCATATGATGTGATGCGTTTTGATATATAGACAAGAGATTAAAAAATGGCCAGAATTTCAAAAGAGAGTATTTCATGAGCTGATTAACTGCCTTCACAGACCATTTGAAAATGAAACTCAATCTCACCAGAAGCCCAAGAGACCTTAGAGATGAACCACAACCTTTGGATGTCAGTATTATACTGAACAAAGTCGGTTGGACTGTTATTTATCTGGCAGGAAAAAAAAAATGCCTAAATTTTATAAGGACTTAGTCATTAATTTAAAAATATATAATGGTTTTAAAGTTGAGAAAGGAAACTTAGATATACCTGTACTTGGGGAAAAAAAATGTTTCCTCCAATAGTAGACATATTTGACTTTGTACACCGTTTTTCTCACCTAGATGTCCTTCGCCCTCTGCTTAGTCGCATCTTATTTTTTAAGACCTAGGTCAAATTCTGAAGTTTTTGAGATGTTTCCCATAGACAACTCTCACTCCAGAGCACATATAGAATTATAATGCCGTCTTTATTTGGCATTTATGCTTTAGGGCCTGTAATGGTTCTGATTTATGTCGATAATTGTATCTTATACATGATTTGCATCATCTACCAGACTCTAAGCTGCTTAGAATGGTATTTACCTGTGTACCTGTCAGAATGACTCGAACATGGTAAACGTGATGTAAAGATGCCTAAGTTAAGATTAATGTTAAATATAATTGGTAGCTGTCTTAGTTTGCTAGGACAGCCTTAACAAAATAGTACAGACTGGGGGGCTTAAACAGCAGAATTTTATTTCTTTATGATGCTAGAGAGTAGAAAGTCCAAGATCAGGTTGTTAGCGTGGTTGATTTCATTCTGGGGTTCTCTTTTTGCCTTATGTAGATGGCCATGTTCTGCCTTTGTCTTTGCATGGTTTTTTGTATGTGCACATAAACTGTGCCCAAATTTCTTCTGAAAAGGACAGCATTCATACTGGATTAGTGTCTATCCTAAAGACCTTATTTTATCTAATTACCTCTTTGAAGATCATATCTTTGAATATGGCTGCATCCTGAGATGCTTGGGGTTAGGACTTTAACATAGGAATGTGGGGGTTGCACGCACTTCAGCCCATTATAACAGCCAACACTCAAAAATCAGAAATGGTTGGGAGCAGTTGTCTGTCATTATCACAACTCTCCTCTTTAGATCATGTATATAAATAAACTTAAATGTGTAAACTCAGATTAGTATAAGATAATAGGGAATAGTAGAGCCTGTGGCATATCAGAATATTTGCCTAAACAAGACATTTAAAGTTAAAAAAAATTTTTTTTTCATTTATTTATTTTGAGAGAGAGAGCAAGCAAGGAAGGGAGGGGCAGAGAGAGAGAGAGAAGCCCAACCAGGCTCCATACTACAGTGTGGAGCCTGACATAGTGTTGGAAGTCACGAATCATGAAGTCATAACCTGAGCTGCAGTCAAGAGTTGGATGTTCAACCAACTGAGCCGCCCACACACCCAAATTTTACAAATTAAAATTTGTAAATAAAACACATCCCAAATTTGTATGGGCTATCCACACAAAACTAACAGGCTGACTGGTCTTGGCTTAGAAGACTTTGGTTTGCAAAAACTACCAGCATATAACTTCATTTTTAATCTATAACCTATTATGATAGATACTGTACACATTAAGTATGTTTTTGTATAGCCAAAGGCATTTACCCCAGATCCCACTGGTTCACACATAACTTTATGTGGAGTACCCGTGTTGAAGGAACTTTACTGAATGCTGTACTGTGATTAAAATCCATAAATTTGGCCTCATATCCAAAAGTTACAGGGACATCATATTTTGGGCATAATTAAGTGCATAACTATGCATAGTTTTGGGTTTTGTGTGATTTTTTTTTTTTTGGTACAACTTTATCCTGTAAATAGGACTCAAAATTCCTTGTCAGATTATTTACCCTCAAAAGGCCAAAGCTTCGCCCTGAAGTACAGTTGTAGAGGACGTAAGATATGTACAAAAATAATTATAGTGCAAGATAAAAGTGAGATGATAAGAGAAGTATAGGTGTGCTATGGGGAATTAGAGGAGGAAAAAATTTCTTCCAGCAAGGTGTGTTATTAAAGGTATTTAGTGCAGTTGGAATTAATCTTTCCTAGGGCACCTAGTACTTCTAATATAGCATTAACCAATGTATTATATGGTAGCTACTTGCATATGTTCACATCTCTCCCTGTACACTCAGAAATACACAAGAAGTCTTAGTCTTTATATGCTCCAATCTGGTATTGCCCAAAAGTATCAGAGTCACCTGGGGAACTTTTTAAAAATAGGTTCTCAAGTCTATTTCTAGAGGTTCTAATTTAATAGGCCTGGAAGGATGGTCTAGAGTCTATTTTGAAGAAGCTTCTCTCACTTAATGACTCTGGTTATCAGCTCCATTTGGAACCTCCTGCCCTAGAGCACCTAGTATATAGTATGCTCTCAATAAATTCTTGTCACATTAAATGAGCAGAGCTGTGACTTAGTAAGATTAATAAGACTCCAGTATGTAGGATGAATTAGAGTGGAAAATATCCTAGAGGCAAAGAAGTCCTATTACAGATATCCTGCTAAGAGATTAAACAGTCCTAAACTAGGGCAAAGGCCATAGGAAACGACAGAAACGATTAAGAAACATTGAAAAGGTAGAATCTACAGAATTAGATGAAACTTGATATAATGTGGTAGTTCCCAAACATAGTGTGCCTAAGACTTATATGGGGTGTTTATTTAGTGTGAAATCGTTTTTAGTTAGTCCAGGGTGAAGCCTGCATTTGTAGCAATCTATATTAACAGGAATCTGCATTTTTAACAATCCATCCTCATGATTTCGAGTTAGATTATTTAATCTAATTTAAGACCTCAGTTTGAGAACACACTGATCTGTTGCCCATTGTAAGAGGAAAGATTGAAAAATAGTTCTAAACATTAAATCTTGAGTGACAGCATAAGCCATCAATAGACACTCAGCATTTGATTTAGAGGGAAATAAAGTTCATCTTTGGCAAGTAAGAAAAAATGGAGTTTAAGAGCCTGGGAAAGAGGTAGAGGGAGATGAAAAAATTGGGAACTTTGTGATAACAAAGATTTCTAAGAGAGATAAAGGAAAAAGAAAGAGAAAAAATTGGGGAATTATTTCTCCTTTTAGAGATTTTGAAATGAAGGAGGCAACATGTGAAAGAGAAGGTGGGACGAAAACTTAGAAAAACCAAAACCCATGAGTTTTAAGTAAAGAATGTTGACACCATCTAGTGTGAATGAGAACTACAAGGGTTGTAGGGTGAACATGGAGAGACCTCTGAGACTGACATCTATTTGTTACCCTTTAATACAAGGAGTTTTGCAGAACCGCGTGGTTGCTGTGGGTTGAAAAATAAATTGATGGCAAGAAAATCTAAGTTAGAGATGATTAAGCATAACCTACAATTTGAAGAAAGTAAGTATCTGCACCCCTATGTTCATAGCATTATTTTCAATAACCAAACATGGAAACAACCTAAGTGGCCATCAATAGGTGAATGGATTAAAAAAAAACAACTATGGTATATATGTATATATTTATATGATACAATGAATTATTAGTTAACCATAAAAAACAAAACAAGGAAATCCTGCCATTTCTGACAACAGGGATGGACCTCGAGGGTATTTTGCCATGTGAAATAAGTTAGAGAATGACAAATACAGTATGATCTCATATGTGAAATCTGAAAACAAAACAAAACTCAGAAAAAAGGTCAGATTTGTTGTTACTGGGGGTAGGGAAAGTACAAACGTAATTATAAGATAAGTAAGTACTAGGGATGTTAACGTACATTATGATGACTATAGTTTGCTCTGTCGTATGATACATATGAAAGTTAAGAGAGTAAATCCTAAGACTTTCATCACAGGAAGAATATTCTCTTCTCTCTCTCTGGCTTATTTTATCTATATAAGATGATAGATGGTAACTAAACATTGTAGCAATTTCACAATATATGTAACTAAACCTTGTGGTAATCATTTCGCAATATATTTAAGTCAAACAATTATGCTGTATACCTTGTTAGAGTGGTATATACCAATTATGTCTCAATAAAACTGGAGAAAAAAATGAAAGATTGTCATTATATGAAGGAGGTAACACAGGAAGATGCTTATAATCTGTTAGAGATGTCCATTTCTTGTAACAATAGAATATAATTTTTGAGAGCAGGATCAATGGAAATAAAGAGATGAAAGGACCATGATAATAGTAAAAGTAAACATGCATCATTAGCAAACCCTAGAGTTTTTTTTTTTTTTTTAAGGTCTTTCCCGGATAGTAAAGGAAATGAATAATAAGCCTAATTAAGAGTTCCCTTTTTAAGAAGTAAAACAAAGAATAAAAATTTCTGGAAGAGAGTTTTTTTTTAATATAGACTTTAAAGAAGAAAAATTTTCAAGTAATAGCCTTTCTAAACTTAGCAAGAAAATGATTTTAAAGTACTGTATCTGACATGCCAATCTTACAAGCTATCCATAAGTACGTAATTAGTATAATAGTGTATATAAAGACCTGGATTCAAAACTCAGGTCTGCCTCCTACTAGATATGTATACGACCTTGATTAATTTCCTGTTAAGTTGGGGTGTCTGGGTGGCTCAGTCGGTTAAGCATGCTACTTTGGCTCAGGATCATGATCTCACAGTTCATGAGTTCAAGCCCCACGTCAGGCTCTGTGGTGACAGCTCAGAGTCTGGAGCCTTCTTCGGGTTGTGTGTCTCCCTCTCTCTCTTTCTCTCTGCCCCTCCCGTGCTTGTGCTCTGTCTCTCAAAAATAAATAAAATATTTTTAAAAATTATAAAGATATGTTAAATAAAACGGAAATTTCTAATTCTTGCTTCATAGCATTAAGTGAAATGATACAATGTTAAATATATTCCTGGCATATAGTAAGAATTAAATAATGGTGACTCTTTTATTAATTGAATGACCTTCGCAAGGTACTAATTGCTCTGAATTTTTAAGTGTTCTCTGTCAAATGGTAGCAGTTATATGGTTAAGGACATCCATACAAGGAGGTAGAGTTAACGAGAATATTATGTTATTAGAAAATTGGAAGTTATCAGAGAATCTTGCAATATTGCTTAGCAAGCACAATGGCAAATGGTATTGTTATGTCAAAAGTCTAAAAGTAGTATCACTTACTTATCTTATTTGCACAGAGCTTTGAAATACATTCTTCATATAGTCTTTTCAGCGGTTTTGTGAGATAGTCTCTTTTGCAGATGAAAGTCAGAAAGTTTGAGTAATTTAGAGTCAAAAAGAAGCAGTCTTCTCACTCCCAGGCCAGTGCTTTTACATATCATGCAATATCTGGCATAGAAATCACAAAGCATATTTTTTTAACTTTATATTTTGACATTTTAGATTCATGTGTGGTTGCTAGTAATAGTACAGAGAGGTCCTTGTACATCTTTACGTAGTTTCCCCCCGTTGTAATTATATCTTATGTAACTTTAGTATAACATCACAATCAAGAAATTTATACTAATTGGTGTGCATGTGTGCATTTATTCTATGTGGCTGTGTGTAGATTCATGGTAACCACCATTACAGAAAGGTACAAAACTGTTTTCACCACAGGATTTCTTTTGCTACATTTTTGATAGCCACACACTTTGCACCTACATCTCAGTTGCTATGCCCTAGCAACCTCTAATCTGTTCTACATGTCTATCATTTCATCACTTTGAGAATGTTATATAAATGGAATAACACTTAGAACCGCTTGACATAACTTTTATTAATAAAATTTACATGTTAGTTGTATCAACTAAAAATACAGTTTTTAAGTTTTATTTATTCCAGTTAAAATAGCGTTATATTAGTTTCAGATATACAATATTGTGATTCAACAATTCCGTTATATCACCCAGTGCTCATCACTAGAAGTGCACTCCTTAATCCCCATCACCTATTTAACTAATTCCCTCCACCCACCTGCCCTCTGGTAATCATTAGATTCTCTATAATTAAGAGTCTGTTGCCTGATTCTCCTTTTTTTTTTTTTTCCCTTTGCTCGTTTGTTTTGTTTCTTAAATTCTACATGAGTGAAAGCATATGCTATTTGTCTGTCTCTGATTGCTCTATTTTGTTTAACATTATACTCTAGCTCCATCCATATCAGTGCAAATGGCAAGATTTCATTCTTTTTATGACTGAATAATATTCCATTGTTTGCGTATGCGGTGTGTGTGTGTGTGATAAACATAGGGGTGCACATAGCTCTTTGAATTAGTGTTCTTGTATTCTTTAGGTAAATACCCAGTAGTGTGATTGCTGGATTGCAGGGTAGTTCTATTTTTAACTTTTGGAAGAAGTCCTTTCTGCCCCAATTTGCATCTCCACCAACAGTGCACAAGCTTTCCTTTTTCTCCATATCCTCACCAACACTTGTTCCTTGTATTGTTGATTATAGCCATTCTGATGCATGTGAGGTGATACCTCAGTGTAGTTTCTATTTGCATTTCCCTTATGATGAATGATGTTGAGCATTTTTCATGTGTCTTTTGGCCATCTGTAAGTTTTCTTTCGAAAAATGTCTAGTCATGTCTTCGGCCTGCTTTTTTAATCAGATTATTTTTATTTTGGGTGTTGAGTTTTATAAGTTCTTTATTTTGGATACTAACCTTTTGTTGGATATATAATTTGCAGATCTGTTTTTCTATTCTGTAGATCGCCTTTTAGTTTGGATGATTGTTTCCTTCACTGTGTAGAAAAAAGTTTTTATTTTGATGTTCCAAAAGTTTATTTTTGCTTTCGTTTCCCTTCCATCAGGAGACATATCTAGAAAAAAGTTGCTACAGCTGATGTCAGAGAACTTACTGCCTATGTTCTCTTCTAGGATTTTTATGGTTCCAGGTCTCACATTTAGATCTTTAATCCATTTTAAATTTATTTTTGTGTATGATGTAAGAAAGTGATCCAGTTTCATTCTTTTGCATATTTGTGTCCAGTTTTCCCAGCATCATTTGTTAAAGTGTCTTCAAAATTTTTTAATGTTTGTTTATTATTGAGAGAGACAGACAGATGGAGCTCAAGTTGGGGAGAGGCAGAGAGAGAGAGACACACAGAATCCAAAGCAGGATTGTGACCTGAGCCAAGTCAGACACTTAACCAACTGAGGCACCCAGGGGTCCCTAAAGAGACTTTTACCCATTGCATATTCTTGCCTTCATTGTTGAAGAATATATAAGAATAAATTGACCATATAATTGTAGGTGTACTTTTTTTTTTTTTTTGAGAGACATAGAGATAGAGCATGAGCAAGAGAAGGGCAGAGAGAGATACAGAATCTGAAGCAGGCTCCAGGCTCCATCAGCACAGAGCCCGACGTAGGGCTCGAACTCACAGACCGTGAGATCATGACCTGAGCCGAAGTCGGCCGCTTAACTGACTGAGCCACCCAGGCGCCACTTTGTAGGTGTACTTTTGGATTTTCTGTTCTGTTCTATTGATCTATGTTTTTGTTTTTATGCTGGTACCATACTTTTTTGATTACTACAGCTTTGAAGTATAACTTGAAGTCTTGGATTGTGTTAGCTCAAGTTTTGTTCTTTTTCAAGATGGTTTCAGCTATTCAGAGAGTCTTTGGTGGTTCCATACAAATTTTGGGATTGTTTGTTCTTTGGTGAAAAATTCTATTGGTATTTTGATAGGGATTGCATTAAATGCTTTGGGTATCGTAGACACTTTAAAAATGTTCTTCCAATCTGCAGGTGCTTTTAGGTCTAAAATAAGTGTCTTGTAAGCAACATATAGATGGGTCTTGTTTTTTTAATCCATTATGTCACCCTATGTCTTTTGATTGGAGTGTTTAGTTCTTTTACATTTAAAGTAATTATTATTAGGTGTGTATTTATTGCCATTTTAATATTTGGGAGTTGTTTCTGAAGATTTCTCTGATCCTTTCTTGTTTTTCTTTAATGGTTTACTTGTTTTCTTTAATGATATTTTTGGATTTCTTTCTCTTTATTCTTTGATTATTAGTGTCTTCTGATTTGTGGTTACCGTTAGGTTTGTATATAACATCTGTGTATATCCACCTATATTAAGTTGATGGCTGCTTAAGTTTGAACCCATTCTTTTTCTTTTCCCCTTCCCCCATTTTAGGCATATGGTGTCATATTTAACATCCTTTTATTTTGTGAGTTCTTTGATTTTTTTTTACAGAAATACTCATTTTTACTTTTTTTGTGTTTCCTACTTTGTTACTTTTGGTCTTTACTTTCCACTCAGAGAGTCCCCTTTAATATTTCTTGTGTAGTGGTCATGAAGTTTAGTTTTTGTTTGGGAAACTCTTTATCTCTCTTTCTATCCTGAATGATAGCCTTGCTGGAGATAATATTCTTAGTTGCAGATATTTTCCATTTAGCACTTTGAGTATATCATGCCACTTCCTTCTTGTTTGGTAAGTTTCTGCTAAAAAATTCTCTGATAGTCTTATTGGGTTTCCCTTGTTTGTTACTATTTTCTTTTGTCTTGCTGGTTTTAATGTTTCTCACTATATTTTGCCAATTACAATATATCTTGCTGTTGATGTGCTTTTGTTGATATTGTTGGGGGTTCTTTGTGCCTCCTGGATCTAGATATCTGTTTCATTCCCCAGATTAGGGAAGTTTTCAGCTATTATTTCTTGAAATAAATTTCTGTCCTCTTTTCTTCTGGGACTCTTATAATATGAAGATTATTAGGTTTGATGGAGTCAGTGAATTCCCTAAGTCTTTTCTCTTTTTGCGTAATTCTTTTCTGTCTCTTTTGTTCAGCTGGGTGACTTCCCATTACTCTCTATGCTAGGTCATTAATTTTTTCTTCTGCTTTTCAGCCTGCTTTTTATTTCATCGAGGATATTTCTCATTTCATTTATTGAGCCCTTTATCTCTAAGACATTATTATCTCTGTGTTAAGGGTCTCACTGATGCCTTCCATTCTTTTCTCAAGTCAAGTGATTCTTTTTGAGTATTATTTTAAATACTCCAACAGGCATGTTAATTGTATCTGTTTAACTTATGTTTTTGGCCAGAGCTTTATCCATTCCTTTACTTTGGGACAAATTCCTCTGTCTTCTCATTTTGTCTAAATCTCTGTGCCTGCTTCTGTGTGTTAGGAAAGTCAGCTACATCTCCTGTTCTTGAAGGTAATGGCCTTATGAAGAACAGGTCCTATAGTGCCCTGCTGTGTAGTGTTCCCTGTTACTCAGGGCCTCGCAATTCAGGGAGTGTGTTTAAGGTGTGTTGAATTTGTTCTGCCGTTGTATGCTAGCTCGTTTATCCTTTAGCCCAGTTGTCTGCAGAGGTTCTCTCTGGAGACAGACCTATTGTGGGCAGTATTTGGTCCCTGGCCTGAAGGTGACAAATTTTAACTAGGTGTGCTCTGATCTGGAAATGGAGGCCCTGCAAATCTCCTGGACTGGCAAACATGGCAGGGGTTTGGGTCAGTCTTCTAGGGAGAGAAGCCTGCCATGCTTGGACTTTGGAGGGCAAGGCTTGATGTAAGCAAGTACATAGTGAGGGTCTGCTCTGCCCTGGTTCCTGCATGTGGCCCTGCGCTTAAACTGAGAGGCGGGAGAGGAAATTTGTGCTTGCCAGTTGCTTTGTTCACAGAGTGATCCCTCAATTGAATGGCGCCTCTCTGGGACACACTCTGAGAGAAGGAAATAACTTTCCCACTGTGTGCCCCAGGCACTCTTCAGATCACTATTACTATGCTGTTTGTCCACAGGCTCTTTGCCATGCTTTATCTCCACAGGTATCCCCGTTGCCCTCCAGGCTGTATTCAATACAGGCCCTCTGACTTTTAAAACTACAAGCTTTGATTCCCACACATCGTAAGAACTAATGAAGTTCAGCCCCTCTCCCTTTGCAAGGCAATTGCTATGGGGATTCATGTTCCCTGTGTGGACTCCCCTATATGCTCTCTACTTTCTCTGAGATGATAACTCCCTTCTCACCACAGTGGTCACTCTTTGTTTCTCTCCCAAGCAATGTCTCTGCACTTCCTCCCTTCTTCAGTGTGACCTCTTCTCTATCTGTAGTTGTGGAATTTGATGTGCTAGTGTTCTAGTCTATTTCTGGGGGACTTCAGATAACTTAATAGTTACCTACTCGTATTCATGAGATGAGGCGAGCCTAGAGTCCTCCTACATTGCTGCCATCTTTCCTTCAGCCCCACTCAAAAGAAAGATACTTTAAAAATAAAACACAAGCCTATCTAGTGGAGGAGTGGATCTCTTTCCATATTCTTGGCCTACAGATAGTAAAGGAAGAACTGGAGGAATAAAAGCACAAGCAATGGCAAAGACAAATTTCAAACGTTGGCACACATGGTTTTGCATTTCTAGATAGCAGCATATTTTGTCTTTAAAAGTGGTTCAGTGACCATTGCCCTGCTTTTCTTTTGAAAATGTTTTCTTGTGGAAATTAACTTTGTACATCTTGCATGGATTTTAATGTCATATCAGTGAATAATGGAACATTTGTGAAGTGTATGATGTCGTGAAAAATGATGGAAGTTGTATGGCTTGATCTCCCCACCAACATGGCAATTAAAGTGGAAAAAAAACTGTCACAGTCAACCATCTTGGAACTCTGGAACCTGATCAGACACTTAAAGCAACCAGGGAAATGCTTAATGAAAGGAGAGACTTTTAAATTCAGTAAGAGTGACAAGACAGCTACCAATCCCCTTTCTTCAGCCTTGCCATGATTGTGGAGATAGTAGTCACTATTTCTAGAGTAGCTGACTAATGCCAGGGTAGGCAGTATGGACCTCATCATCCAAATTTTGAAGACTGCATTTTGATTAGTCTACTTATCCTGTGAGTGACCAGCAAAGGTGTTTGCTTTTGTTTCAGCCCCCTTGGATTGCATTGGCTTCCACAACTGTGGCTACTATCAACAGATTTAGAGATGCTTTATTTTTTCCCATTTGGATACAAGCATTTACATAAACTCTGTTAGGTCACTGCCTGACTGTGGGGATAATGGAAGAGAAACATCTGTGACTGCCTGGATGACTATAGATGTACTTAGCAATAAACCTAACCAAGGAGACATAAGAATTTAGTGTACCAAAAATAATAAACATTACTGTAAAAAATAAAAGAACACCTAAATAAAGAGAAGGACATTCCATTTACATGGATTGAGAAACTTGATATTGTTGAGATGACAATACTACACAAAGCAATCTAGAGTTTATATTGAATCCCTATGAAAAATAGTTTTTTTTTTAAATAAATTGAAAAACCCATCCTGAAATTCAAAAAGAATTTCAAGGGACTCTTGCTGGTCAAAACAATCTTGAAAAGAAAAACAAATTTGGCGGATACAAACTTCCTGATTTTAAAACTTAATACAAAGCTATAATAAAAGTTTGGCCTTGGCATAAAGGTTGACATATAGACAAATGAAATATAATTCAGAGCCCAGAAATATGTCCTCACATATATGGGCAAATGATTTTCATCAAGGGTGGCAAGATCATTCAGTGGAGGGAAGAATAGTCTCTTCAGCAAATGGTGCTGGGGAAACTGGACATCCACATGTAAAAAGACAAAAGTGAACCCTTACCTTACACAATATACCAAAATTAACTCGAAGTGGATTAAAAACTTGAATTTCAGAACTAAATGAATGTAACTTTTAGAAGAAAACATAGGGACCAATTTTCATGACCTTGGATTTGGCAATGGTTTCTCATATATGACACCAAAAGTATAGGTAATAAAAAAAATACATTGGAGTGCGTCAGGATTTAAAACCTGTATGTATCAAAAAGTACTATCAATAGAATGAGCAGAGATTCCACAGAATAGGAGAAAATATTTGCAAACCATATGTTAGATAAGGATGTAATACTCAGAATATATGAAGAATTGCTTTAACTCAACACTTTTAAAAAACAAAATTTTTAAATGGGCAAAAGACTTGAATAGACCTTTTTCCAAGAAGACATACAAATGGCCAATAAGTATAGAAAAATGCTCAGCTGTTATTCATTAGAGAAATTTACATTGAAACCACAGTAAGATACCTCTTCATGCCCAAGAGGAGGGCTGTTACCAAAAAAAAAAAAAAAAGAAAAGAAAAGAAAGGGGGGGCAGCAGAAGAAAAGAAAAAGGAAATGGTCAGTTTTGGCAAATATGTAGAGAACACTCTTACATTGTTGGTGGAACTGTGAAATGATATAGTTGCTGTAAGAAACAGTTTGGCAGTTCCTCAGAAAATTAAATACAGTAACTCCATTCCTAGGTGTATACCCAAACAGGGACTTAAACAGATTCTTACACACCAATGTTCAAAAAAGCATTATTCACAGTTACTAAAAGGTGGAAATAACCTAATGGAATATTAGTTGGTCAAAAAAGGGATAAAGTTCTGATACATGGTACAAAATGAATAGATCTTGAAAGTATTAAGTGACATAATGCATATATAAAAGGGTGATATTTTATAATTCCAAAACTTACATGATTTGTAAAGATTAATTAGAGGTTATCAGGGTTAAGATGGGCGAGAGGCAAATGGGTTATTACTACATCAGTACAGAATTTCTGTTTGGGATGATGAAAAAGTTCTGGAAATAGATAGTGATGATTAATGCCACTGAATCATACATTTAAAAATGGATGTAACACAAGTAACTAACAGAACAGATATTAATATAGACTTCTTTTATTTGTAACCATGATATATGGTAAAATCATATCAAGAATGAAGCATCTTATCTATATACAGAATTAATTGTTAAAACATTATTGTTAGGATTCTCCAACAGGACTGTTAATATTTGTCAATTGTTTTCTAAAAACATTTTTAAATTGCTGTGTTCATATTAAATGTAATTACTAAGTTGGTTGAATTTAAAGTCTGTCATCTGGATATTTGTTTTCTGTATGTTCCCTGTATTCTGTGTTCTTTGCTCCTCTTCTCCTGTGTTCTTTTAGGTTAATGAAGTATTCTTTGGTTTTTATTCTATCTCCTCATTTGGCTCTTTTGGTCATATATACTTGTGGTGTTATCTTACTGGTTTCTTTAGAAATTAAATATTTGTACTTAAGTTATCACAGTCTACTTTGGATTAGTATTAGAATACTTAAAGTTTAAGAACCTTGCAGTTATGTATTCTATTTCCTTCTCATCCTTTGTACTATTTTGTTATATATTTTACATCTACATTTTTGATAAGCTCCAACATATATTAGTATTTTTGCTCTAAACAGTTAACTGACTTTTAAAAAATTGTGGTAGAATAACATAAAACTTAACATCTTAATCATCTTTTTAAGTGTGTACTTGAATATTAAGTATATTCACACTATTGTGCAACTAATTCCTAAAACTCTTTTCATCTTGCAATATTGAAACTCTGTAACAGTTAAATAATAGCTCCCCTGTACTTTTTTCCCCCAAACTCCTGGCAACCACCCTTCTGCTTTCTGTCTCCATGAATTTAACTGCTGTAGGTACCTCATATAAGTAGAACCGTAGAGTAGTTGTTTTTTGTGTTGTTTTGTTTTGTTTGTGACTGGCTTATTTCATTTAGCATAATGTCCTCAAGATTCCTCTGTGTTGTAGCATGTGTGAGAATTTCCTTTTTTTTTATTTTTTTATTTTTAAAAAATGTATATTTACTTAGTTTTATTTTAATGCCTGTATAATTAACATTCATGTTATATTAGTTTCAGGTGTACAGTATAGTGATTCAGCCATTCTGTACATTACTTAGTGCTCATCATAAGTGTACTCTTAACTCCCTTCACCTATTTCACCCATACCCACATCCACTTCCCCTCCAATGCCATCAGTTCTCTATACTTAAGAGTCTGTTTTTTGTTTTTTTTTAATTTTTTTCTTCGTTTCTTACATTCCACATATGAGGAAATCATATGGTATATGTCTTTCTCTGGTGTACTCCACTTAGCATTATATTCTCTAGATTGATACATGTTGCACATGGAAGGATTTCATTCTATTTTTATGGCTGAGTAATATTTCATTATATGTGTGTATGTATGCATGTGTGTATACCACATCTTCTTTATCCCTTCATCCACTAATAGGCACTGGGGCTGCTTCCATAATTTGGCCATTGTAAATAATTCAATAAACTTAGAGGTGCATATGTCTTTTCAAATTAGTGTTTTCCTGTTCTTTGGGTAAATACTTAGTAGTTGAGTTACTGGATCATATGGTAATTCTATTTTTAATTTTTTGAGCTACTTCCATTGTCTTTTCCACATTGACTGCCCTGGTTTGCATTCCTACCAAGAGTTCACAAGGCTTCCTTTTTTTCCACAACCTCACCAACACTTGTTTCTGTTGTTTTTGATTGTATCCATTCTCACAGGTGTGAAATGATGTCTCATTGTGGTTTTGATTTACCTATTCCTGATGATGAGTGATGTTGAGCATTTTTCATGTTTCTGTTGGCCATCTGGATGTCGTTTTGGGAGAAATGTCTGTTAATGTCTTCTGCCCATTTTTTTAACTGAGTTATTTGTTTTTTTGGCTGTTCAGTTTTATAAGTTGTTTTTATGTTTTGGATTCTAACCCTGTATCAGATGTGTAATTTGCAAATACCTTCTCTCATTAAGTAGATAGTCCTTTGGTTTGATACTCCTTTCTTGTGCAGAAGCTTTTTATTTTGATATAGTTCCAATAGTTTATTTTTGCTTTTGTTTCCCTTGCCTCAGGAGACATATGTAGGAAAAAACAATTGCTCTGGTATATGTCACAGAAGTTACTGCCTGGGTTCTCTTCTAGGATTTAATGGTTTCCTATCTCATATTTAGGTCTTTTAATCCATGTTGAATTTATTTTTGTGTATGCTGAAGAAAGTTGTTCAGTTTCATTCTTGTGCTTGTAGCTGTCCTGTTTTTCCAACTCAATTTGTTGAAGAGACTTTATTTTTCCCATTGCATATTCTTGCCTCCTTCTCAAATATTAACTGATCATATAATTGTGGGATTATTTCTGCTCTCTCTCTTCTGCCGATTTCTGTATCTATTTTTGTACTATTACCATACTCCTTTGGTTATTACAGCTTTGTAGAATGTCTTGAATTGGGGTTTGCAATACTTGTAGTTCTTCTATTCTTTTTGAAGATTGCTTTGGCTATTTGGTGTCTTTGGTGGTTCCATACAAATTTTAAAATTATTTGTTCTAGCTCTGTAAACAGTGATTGGTATTTTGAAAAGGGTTGCATTAAATCTGTAGTCTGCTTTAGATACTATGGACATTTTAACAATATTTCTTTTTCTTTTATATGCACATGGAATATCTTTCCATTTGTTTATGTCATCTTCAATTTCATCAGTGTTTTACAGTATTCATAGTATAGGTTAAATTTATTCTTAGGTGTTTTATTATTTTTAGTGTGATTGTTGTTGGGATTTTTTTTTAATTTCTTTTTCTGCTGCTTCGTTATTAGTGTATATAAATGCTGTAGAGTTCTGTGTGGTGATTTCGTATTCTGTGACCTTTCTGAATTCAATTCTTCTTCTAGTTTTTTTTGTTTTTGGTGGAGTCTTTAGGGTTTTTTATATGTAGTATCCTGTCATCTGCAAACAGTGAAAGTTTTACTTCTTCCTTACCAGTTTGGATGCCTTTTCTTTTTCTTGTCTGATTGCTATGGCTGTGACGCCCAGTACTATATTGTATAAAAGTGGTAAGAGTGGACCTTCTTGTCTTGTTCTTGACCTTTGGGGAAAAGCTCTGTTTTTCCCCATTAATGATGATGTTGTGGGATTTTCACATATGGTCTTTATTTTGTTGAGGTATGTTCTTTATTGAGGGTTTTTATTATGAATGGATGTTATACTTTGTGAAATGTTTTTTCTGCATCTGTTGAAATGGTCATACGGTTTTTATCCTTTCTCTTGTTGTTATAATATATCACATTGATGGATTTGTGAAATGTTGAACCACCCCTGCATCCCAGGAATAAATTCTGCTTAATTGTGGCAAATGAATTTTTAAAGTTTTGTCTGCTTCAGTTTGCTACTAGTTTGTTAAGGATTTCTGCATCTGTGTTTATCAGGAGTATCGGCCTGTGCTTCTCTTTTTTTGTAGGGTCTTTATCTTGTTTAGGTATTAGGGTAATGCTGGCCTTATAGAATGATTTTGGAAGTGTTGCTTTTTTATTCTTTGTAGTAGTTTGAAGAGAATAGGTATTAACTGTTTTAAAATGTTTGGTAGAATTCACCTGTGAATCATCTGGTTCTGGACTTTGGTTTGTTGGAAGTATTTTGATTACTGATTCTATTTCATTGCTGGTAATTGGTCTGTTCGAATTTCGTGTTTCTTCCTGATTCAGTTTTGGGAAGTTAAATTTTTCTATGAATTTATCCATTTCTTCTAGGTTGTCTAATTTGTTGCCGTATAATTTTTTCTAGTCTCTTATAATCCTTTGCATTTCTTTGGTGTTGGTTGTTATTTATTCTCTTTCATTTCTGTTTTTGTTAATTTGAGTCTCTTTTTTTATGAGTGTGGCTAAAAATTTATCAGTGTTACTAATATTTTCTAAGGACCAGCGTCTGGTTTCATTGATCTATTCTTTTGTTTTAGTTTCTATATCATTTATTTCTGCTCTAATCTTTATTATTTCCTTACTTTTACTGATATGGATTTTGTTTGTTCTTTTCTAGCTCCTTCAGGTATAAGGTTAGGTTGTTTGAGATTTTTCTTTATTCCTGAGGTACACCTGTATTGCCACAAACTTCTCTCTCAGAATAGCTTTTGCTTCATCCTGCAAATTTTGGTCTGTTGTGTTTTCATTTTCATTCGTTTCCATATTTTTTTTTATTTCCTCTCTTATTTCTTGTTTGACCCATTCATTATTTAGTAGCATGTTATTTAACCTCCAGATTTTTCTTTCCACATTTTTCCTTATGTGGTTGATTTCTAATTCTGTAGTTTTGTGGTCAGAAAAAAATGCATGCTATGACTTCATTCTTTTTGAATTTGTTGTTTTGTGACCTAACTTGTGATCTCTTTTGAGGAATTTTCCATGTGCTCTTGTGAAGAATGTGCATTTCACTGTTTTAAGGTGCAATGTTTTTAATATTCAATATATCCATTTGCTTAGCTATTTCATACTTTTAGCGATGCTTCCCTCTTCATTTCTTGGATCTCACCCTCCATAGGCAAAGTTCAGGAATCAGCCAAGGATTTGTGGGGATGCATTATGCAGATTTGGGAGGTACCTTCCCAGCCTCACCCAGCTCTCAATGGTTTCCCCTTTTTAAAGGAGACTTCCTCTTTGAACTTTGAGGTCTTCCAACAGTCTGAAGCTCCAACTTCTGACTCTTCAGCCCCACCAAGACTACTCCTTCTAATAAGCTCAGTTCCCTGTTCACCATACCGACTGGGAAATAACCTTATTGAAAACGTTAGAAAATCATTGATGTCATCTATTGGCTTCCCTTTTTTCAAGGGTCATATCTCCTTCATTTTCTACCTGCTATTTATTGTTTCAAATTTTCTTCAAATAGTTGTTTTCTTGTATCTTAAGAGTTCGTAATTGTTGTTGTTAGGAGGGTTATCTTATTTAAGATACTTCACTGTTTATGAACGCCTCAAGTCATTAATGCATTTTTAATGTATTTTAAAATAGAAAAACAAAGATATGGGTTCTAAGAAATTGCTTATAAGTATTTGGCTGTATTGTATGCAGCTATTTTTAGAAAAGCAAGAGGTAAAAAATACTTTCTAGAATGGGGAAAGAAGTAGATAATATTCTTTCAAAATTAATTTCTGGACTTTTAATACAACTATGGACTGTGGTGGGCATGAAGATATACTGCTTATATTTCCTGCTGCAGGGAACATGATTTACTGATGACCCCAGCAGTGGCCATCACCCATTCCACACAGACACAGGAACTGTTTTATACGTTTTTTCCTAATGTCCTCCATCCTGTTGGGAGCCATCTTGGGCACACAGGTTTAGAAGCCTGTGTGAGAAGGCAGTTGCAGCAAAGCTCCTGCCAACCAAATGGCGCCTGCCAACCAAATGGCGCCCCAATACCACCTCCTTCAAATAACCTTTCAGGCCTGAATTTCTTGAGTTGCCCTCGTTGACCTCAGATGAAATTTTGATACCATAAATATACTGTACATCTGTTTGTGTACTAATTATATATACATGCCCTTTAGGCCTACACCCAAGTTCATGCCAAGGCAATGATTCCCAAGTGGTCTTTCCAGGCAATAGCTGCATATAGTGAGAGCTGTAAGGCAGACCTTTCCAATGACATGCAGGACCCCTTTACTGGGATACTGTGGTTCAAGGACTTGCCATTGGCTGGGCCAGAACTTTCTTAGAACTTTGCTGCAGTCTGACACTTGTCCTATCCAGGCTTTCTTCCTTCCTTTATTTCCATCACAGGTACCAGACCTACATCACAGTCTGAAGTCTCTCTTACCATCCTTTGCTCCCTTCTCATCACCTTTTATAAGTAAATCCCCAAGTCTTTAGCTCGTCTAATTGGCATCTGCTTGTTAGAACACCCAAACAAGCACATAACAGACCTAAAACTACTGACAGAAAATAGACCAAAATGATGACTTAAAGGGAAAAAAAATATTCTTAGAGAAAAATTCCAAGTAGTATATGTAGATACTCTTTCCTTTAGTGGGTAGAGCTTAATTCTCCTCCCAGTGTGGAATGGGCTTAGTGACTTGCTTCTCAGAATACAGAAGTATCTGCCAGTACTCCCCCTTTTAAAAATCATTTCCCATTCCACACAGGCACAGGAACCTTTTTATACATTTTTTCAGATTGTTCTACCCCCTAGATGAAATTTTGATGCCATAAATACACTATACATCCATTTATGTACTGTTTATATATACATGTTTTATGCATAACAAGAGTTAGATATTTTTTTACCCTCTGGAATGAATTTTTACTCCCTTAAGGGTGTCATAATAACCCCACTGAGAATGCATAGAACAGAATATGGAAAGGGCAGATTTCTAACTTACCGTGGAGAAATGTGGCAGACACCACATTAAGTAATCAAAGCTAACATCACTAGTGATAAATCCTGCTAATGCCATATGCCCCCAGTATGATACAGTGAGAACAGTATTTTGCCTATGTAAGAATCTTCCTAAGAAAATATAACCTCTGTCTTTTCACAAGAAAACATCCAACAAACCCAGATGGAGGAACATTCTACTAAATATCTGGTCACACCTCAAAAGTGTCAGTGGTATAAAAAAAAAGGGAAATTTGAGAAACTGTCAGAGATCATTTGAGACGAAGGAGACATGACTACCAAATGCAACGTGGTATCCTAGATCCTTGCATAGAAAATGATCACTAGGAGAAAAATGGGTGTGTAATGTGATTGAAGTCTGTAGTTTACTTCATATCTATGTAAAACTGTTTCCTAGTTTTACAAATGTACCATGGTTTTTAAAGATAACAGGGAAAGCTGTGGGAAGGATTAAAGGGAACTGTTATCTTTGTAACTTTTCTGTAAATCTAAAATTATTACAAAACTAAAAGTTAAAAAAGAAGTGTTCAAAAAATAATTATTATCTGTATTCATTACATGAAAATAATGGTACAAATGTTAAAAGAGAAGAAGATATATATAGATCATTAGAATTACAAGTGTTAAGCTAATCTGAAAATGTGAGTTTTTTAGATGTATTAGTAAATGAAAAAGTATAGTAGATGCAGTAGTTTTCATAATAGCGAAGCTGTGATGCAGTGTCTCATGATGTCTGTACACAATTAATTCAGATTGTCCTGGATATAAGCAGAATCACATGTATTCAAAACTGGCTAGAGAACCATAAAAAATATTGATAAACCATGAATGGAAATGTATCAAGTTGGGGAATATGTCTAGGTGCTGCAAGGATCAGTGTTATGTCCTGTCTTATATAGCTGCTGCATTAATGATGTAGAAGATGGAGTAAAAAGCATGTTAATGAAATTCACAGATGATATTAAATTGCAAATAGCAGTAAGGGCAGCAAAGCAATATAAAGGTATCCAGAGAACTTAGAAATATGGAGTGGAGACAACAAAATGAGATTCCATCCCTCCAAAATAGAAACTGCTACTGCATTAGGGAAAAAACAATAAAACAGAATAGGTATTCAGAAGGAGTGAAATCTCAAAGTCATCAAATGGTCAAAAAGACCTGAGGGTGAAAATGAGTAACAAAGTAGATATGAATTTATGATACAGTGATTTTGAAGATTATGGTTACATATACTACATGCTACAAAGAAAGAATAGCATGGTCTGTTCTTCAGACATCTAGTAAAATGATATCTAGAGGACAGAAGTCATTTTGTGTCAGGTTGGTATCTAACCACCATTGACAAAATAGAAATAGTAATAAAAATGATTAGGCCCTAGAACACTGCCAACAAGTATATTTATCTTCAGCAAATTAACTGAGCTATTTACCAGTCCTTCCATTCATAACTGTTGATTCTAGTTCATATCCCACATAGGTGACCCTTGCTGAGACATACAAGTTGCACTAAGCCTCACAGTACCTTATCTTAACCTTCTCCCTAGTCTCCCAAATTAAATTTACAAATTCTTTGTAATAAGTTCTTATTTTTTTAGGCTTAAATTAATATAACCTACCTTCATTACTTACTACAGCTAACTGAAACTTATGTTGCATCTGCATCACAATGATGCAAGCCTATGTGCAAATACATGTATATGCTCCTAATAGTACCTAGAGTAAACACGAGAGTAACATTTGAGAAGTGTTTTGCAATTGAGACCTAACTGAATAACAACTATAAGAAAAAAACACAGAGATCAGAATTCTAATAGCAGTGCCACATTCCAGTGAGGACAGCATACATCAGGAAGCCTCAAGATATTATCACCTGTTGGCAAGGAGTCATTCAGAATAATGTATGAAGAAATCTCTTTTCTGGATAACTATATATACTTTAGTACTGCATAATAGATGCTTTTGAAAAAAATTTCTTAACACAAAAAAGTCTATGAATTTTTTTTTTATGGTTTAATAATACTTATTCCTGTAACTTCTGCACTGAAAAACTACAAACCTGAGGGCACACATAATGTTTACGCTCCGTAGGTTCCAACAAGCAAAATACTTAGGAAAATCAGTGAGTTAGAAGCAAATTTGAGATCTCGTCTCAACCTCTTCCTTTTGTGTATGAGGTCGTGGAGGGTGCAGAGATGAAGGAAGGAACACCTTATATGGTTGGAGAAAGGATATTCAACAATACAGTGTTTTTAAGAAGCTGAGGAGAATCCTACACTGGATTGGAGAATGGACCAAATAAATTCTAAGGTCCTCAATGCTTTGAGGATATTTTATGTTAATTATTTGGCTGCTTGAATGCCTGTATAAACACTATATCATTGTCTCAAAATCTTTACAAAATTAAATAGAATATCACCTATCCTCATTTTTCAATAAACCTCCCCACTGTGGAGATACAGCTCTTTCATATAAAATAGAGCAAATTCCATATATATACAACGAGAATGTATAAAGTGCAACAAAAATTGCTCCCTCAATTCAGGCTCTAGTTGCCTAGGTGTTATACTTGGTTATTGAATTACTTATTACTGGACATCCTGGCCTTAACTCTCAAAAAATACAGGACCCTGAACATGAGAAATATAGAAAGGTTAAAAGGCTATACATAAGCCCATTTATCATTAATTCTAAGAAAAACTTGGTAATAACAAATAAAAGGGGACATGATGCTTCTATACTTGAAATAGCTCATACTGTTAAGTATTTTCTTAAACATTTTTATAGCAAACTCCCAAAAGTTTCCTTCTTTATATTCCTTGTGGTTACCCTGTCGTAACTTGATCCTAACCCATATGTCAGAGGCATAGCTGTCATTTCTATGGTCGCTTCAAGTCACTTTACAACAGATTAGTAAACTGATCATGTCCACTGACTTAAGCATAGAAGCATCTAGCTTACTGTTGATATTAAACATCTAATTTTGCTCATGTAGCACTTAATTTCTTTAGAGAGTCACATATTCCTCGATACCCTTATCATCCTAGATGCTGTTTGTTACCATTTCTTGATTTTTATGTAGGTCCTAATATCCTTATGGTCCTTAGAAACAGACTAGTTCCTTGACCATGCATGAGGTCTTTGCTGCCTAGGGTATCTTTTTACATTTAAATCTTTTGCAGTGGTATTGCCAAAATATTGGGAACGCTTTTTCATATTTGTAGCTCAGAAGGGCTCCTAATCCTATATAGAATCAATTTCTTTAATTTTAATCATTTCCTGAATATTATCCATAAAAATGACAGGAATTTTGACCCTTGCAAACTATGATTTTTATAGCATCACAAAACAGAAAAATAATGTGTGCAACTAAGTATTTGTTACAACTAAATGCAAACTTGATTAAATGCTAATGAGATTAAATTATTTGGGTTTTTTGTTTGTAGTAGCAAGATTTTATTAGTCCATTCTTTTCATTGTGCAAAATTGCAGATTTCTCTGAACTTTGCTTTAATGTTATATCATGGTGTGTGATAGATTTCTCATATTGGCTCCATCACTTGGAAACATCTTTGAATGTAAGTACCAAGTAAACTTCTTGATTCTTCCATATTTCGACTTAGGCTATGACTTCTGACTCTCCCATAATTAACAAATCAAAATGCACCTTTTAAGATATCCCTAGATTTCTGTGTTTTATTCATTCTGAATCTTGGTTATCATGGTCTGTTTTCATCATACTTCTTTCTTTGCCACAGCTGTCATCACCTGTGATGTATTGATCTTGACAGAGGCATGAATTGAAGTAATTGCATGTAACTCTGGCACCTTTAAATAAATTCCGTATTGCTAAAATGTTTTGTTTTTGTAAACTTCAGTAGGTTTTGGTTAAATGTAGCATATATTTATTTCTAACATGCTTTCTACTGTGGAGATATAACGAGAGCTCTCGTTTTGTGCAATTTATAGTTGCACAAAAATGAGTAATCTTCTTTTGCTATTATAGTAATTCTGAAAATATTCAGCAAAGTTGTAAAACTTTAGTCCTTACCATACTTAGCGGGGAAAAGACTATGCACAAAAACACACACTTACATGTACATATGTAATTCAGTAAGGCTGGGAAAAAAGAGCTGGTATGACTTGTCTCAGGAAATGTGCTGCTAGGCCTGAACTTTTTAGATTCTGATAATGATTTTTAAATGTAAATTTTGGTAGAATATGTTACTTTGTTCCATTACGAACACAGTCAATATAGTTCTAGTGAGAATAAACATTCTCTATGACAGAAGTGCAAGAAGCATAAGACTTACCATACTTTGTCATACCAGAAGTTCAACCAGCATATTATACAGCTTCCAAAAGTGATGCCAAGCAGGTTTTGTGGGAGAAAGTGGTTGTCCACCATACTTCAAATCTTGAATGGTTAGAGATTTCTGGGAGCACTTAAAACTTTCCACAGATCTGTCATTCATAATATCTGTAAATTTCTTCTCATTTACCAGGCAATAAGTTACTTAGGTTTATCAGAAACCATCACTGTTACCTAAATTTACATTAACCTGCTGTATAGGTTGGCCTTAGATTCTGCAGAGTATTATTAGGGACCACTTGGAAGATGATGGGGGATATTTTCTTGTTATTACTATCAAACTTAAGATTAGATTTATCGGTGGTCTCCTTTTGTGTAGTTTTTTCAGGAATTCATCATTTTAAAGAGAGGATTACATTTCACTTAAATAATGGGGATTTATTCTGAGACTAGCTCCTCCCCTATTGTCTTTATCTTTTTAATTAGTAAATTATGTATTTCTTCAGAGAATATCCCTAAGAATTTTTTCCTAATCTCAAGTTACTGTCTCGTATATTTCATACTTTTATTTAAACCAAATATTAAAATAATTCTAGAATTATTCTGGGGAAAAGTTAAGAAACACAGAGAAGTAGGGGGACCCTGGGTTTTCCTTGTCCCTCAAACACAGCTGTATTGAGGTCACATCACCTAGAATACCCAGGAAATCGATCTGTGGACTGGCAGAAGTTTCTCCACGTTTGGAGTGAGACAGCATGTGAGGTGCATGGAAGTGAATTGGGGGAGAGAATAACAGCAGTGCCACAGAGGGGGAAGGAACCCTTTTTGTGGAGAGAGAAAGGGGGTCTGAGATAGTGTGGCATCAGGTTCCCACAAGAGGAAAACCTCTCTGGACTAGTCTGGGGGAGTGAGAAGTACTGAGTGTCACAGATTTTTTTTTTTTTTTTTTTTGCAAACAGTGTTTGGAGCGCGAACTCTGAGGTTTTGGTATTGTGAGATTTTCTCCACAGTGGAGCTGTGATGCGCAATCCGAGGCTGAGAGAGCTGGTCCCGGAGTGCATAGGCTGGTGCAGAGGTCTCCAGGATATATTGGGAGAAAACATTCCCCTTGCTGGAGTACTGTTGGAAGAGGGTATATTGCCTGCACAAGGACAAAAGACCCTGCAGGCACCAGCAAAAGGCCTTTCATCACCAGGGAACAGGCGCACCCAGAAAGAATAGAACATTTGCTGCTTTTAGCGGTGCTACACCATAGATTCTGTGCACCGCACAGGTGTGGGGACTGTTTTTAAGGGACAGGAGACTTCAGACACAGAGTATAGATAGGCTCTACTGCAGAGCAGGGGCGGGTGGGTCCGCATGGTCCCAGAGTCTTTTTAAGAATTAAGAGTTTGAGGGACGCCTGGGTGGCTCATTCGGTTGAGCAGCCGACTTCAGCTCAGGTCATGATCTCGCAGTCTGTGGCTTCAAGCCCGGCGTCGGGCTCTGTGCTGATGGCTCAGAGCCTGGAGCCTGCTTCGGTTTCTGTGTCTCCCACTCTCTCTGTCCTTCCCCTGCTCACGCTCTGTCTCTGTGTCTCTCAAAAATAAATAAGCGTTTAAAAAAGAATTAAGAGTTTGAATCCCAGCCGTTTAACAAAGAAAAAATGCAGGAGAGCTGTGGCAACAGGGTGAGCTGACTGCCCTCACTGTTCTGTGAGCGCTGCCTGACCAGCAGGGAATATAAAACCCTTCCCCCCTCTCCCCTTCCCCCCTCTCCCCTTCCCCCCTCTCCCCTTCCCCCCCTCCCCTTCCCCCCTCTCCCTTCCCCCCTCTCCCCTTCCCCCCTCTCCCCTTCCCCCCTCTCCCCTTCCCCCCTCTCCCCTTCCCCCCTTCCGTCTGGGGACAACATATTGAAATGGCGCCATTTTCCCTCCAACACCAACATGGTGGGGCTTCAGAGAGCAGCACAGCAGCCCCCAGCGGAGGCGGGACTTCTTACATTAAACCCCAGCCCCCTGTGGCCTGCAACTACTTTTTTACTGGGGCAACACTGACCCTGAGCTAATGCAGAGGACCTCTCCTCCAGAAGACCAGCACAGCCAGCACCCCACAGGCAGTAAGTGTATTGAGAATCTAGTGCTTCAAAATGAAATCTGCAGTTCAGGTGGAACTTGGACCAGGTTTAGTCCCCCCCTCCTTTTTTTTTTTTCTTTCTTTTGGAATCAGGCTCGTAGTCTACTTGGCTTTTTTTTTTTTTTTTTCCTTTCTTTTCTCTCTCCTTTTTTTTTTTTTTGAATCAGTTTTCTTTATTCTTTTTCTCTTTTTTTCCTTTTTTTGGGGGGGAATTAGCCTTATAGGCTTTTAATTCTCTGTTCCCTTTCCTTTTCACTTTTTTTTGGGATATCAGGGTTCCCCCCCTTTTTTCCAAGCTTATTTTAACAGATCAAAGCACACCTAGTTAAAGGTCCAAATACTCCCCACTGCAAGCCAGGAGGAGCTCTGTAGAGGACTGACCAGTGGGAAACAGCAGCCAAAATGCAACAGCATAGTGCACACAGCATACACCAGAAACACTTCTTAAAGTGCCAGGCCCTGTGCAATGCATGACCCCTTTTTAATATAGCATTACTCTCAGGTGCAGGAAAACATAAGCTTTCAAAACAAGCAAAGATAGAAACTTAGCCAAAATGACAAGACGGAGGAATTCTCCCCAAAAGAAAGATCCAGAAGAAATCACAGCGAGGGACTTATTCAAAACAGATAAGAGCAATATATCTGAATAAGAATTTAGAACAACAGTCATAAGATTACTAGCTGAGCTTGAAGAAAGCATGAAAGACACCAATGAAACCCTTCCTGCAGAGATAAAATACCTCGAAACTAGTCAGGCTGAAATAAATGATATAACTGAGATGCAAACTGACGGGATAGTGTCACAATGAGGATTGAAGAAGCAGAGGAGAGAATAGGTGATCTAGAACGTAAAATTATGGAAAATTATGAAGCTGAAAAAGAAGGAAAAAACAATTGGATCATGAAGGGAGATTTACAGAACTTAGTGATTCCATAAAATGGAACAATATCCATATAGGATTCCCAGAAGAGTGATAAAAAGGGGCTTATTTGAACAAATTATAACTGAGCACTTGCCTAATCTGGGGAAGGAAAAAGGCCTTCAAGTCCAAGAGGCACAGAGAACTCGCCTCAAAATCAACAAAAACAGGTCAACACCATGACATATCATAGTGAAACTTGCAAAATACAAAAATGGAGGATTCTGAAAGCAGCTAGGGATGAAAGGTCCTAAACCATCAAGGGTAGGTACATAAGATTAGCAGTGGACCTATCCACTGAAACTTGGCAGGCCAAAAGGGAGTGGCAGGATATCCTGAATGTGCTGAATTCAACCAAGAATTCTTTAGCCAGCAAGGCTATCGTTCAGAATAGAAGAGATAAAGAATTTCCCATACAAACAAATACTAGTGACCACTAAATCAGCCCCTGGGAGAAAGTCTGGAGAAAAAAAAAATAGGTAACTAAGCAACATAAACTACAAAGGGCCAGATAAAATGATCAAAAACACTAACTGTACAGGTTACACAATGGCATTAAATTCATATCTTTCAGTAATTGCTCTGAATATAAATGGACTGAATACTCCAATCAAAGAAACAAGGTATCAGAATAGATTTAAAAAGAGATCCATCTATATGCTGCTTACAGGATACTCATTTTAGACCTAAGGACGTCTACAGATTGAAAGTGAAGGGATGGATCACCATCTGTCATGCTAATGGAAGTCAAAAGAAAGCTGGAATAACTGTACTTTTATCAGACAAACTAGATTTTAAAACTGTAACCAGAGATGAAAAAGAGGATTATATCATAACTAAGGAATCTCTTCATCAAGAAATCTAACAGTTGTAAGTATGTCCCCAATTTGGGAGCACCCACATATATAAATTAATGAGAAACATGAAGAAACTTATTGATAATAATACAATAATAGTACGGGACCTTAATACCCCATTTACAGCAATGGACAGATCATCTAAGCAGAAAATGAAGCAGGAAACCATGACTTTGGATGACACACTGGACTGGATGGACTTAACAGATATATTCACAACATTTCACCCTAAAATGACAGAATTCACATTCTTTGCAACGGCATATGGACCATTCTCCAGAATATATCACATTACTGGGTCACAAATTAGCCCTCAACATGCCCAAAAAGATCGAGATCCTGTCTTGCGTATTTTCAGATCACAATGCTATGAAACTTGAAGTCAACCACAAGAAAAATTTGGAAAGCCCTCAAATAAATGGGTGTTAAAGAATATCCTACTAAAGAATGAATGGATTAGCCAGGAAATTAAAGAAGAAATTAAAAAAAAATACGTGAAAGTCGGTGAAAATGAAAACAGAATAGTCCAAAACCTTTGGGATACAGCAAAGGTAGTCCTATGAGGAAAATATATGGCAGTTTAGACCTATCTCAAGAATCACAAAAGGTCCCAAATACAGAATCTAGCTTTATACCTAAAGGAGCTAGAAAAGGAACAGCAAATAAAGCGGAAAGCCAGCAGAATAAGGGAAGTAATAAAGATTAGAGTAGAAATAAATGATAAAGGAAAAAAAACACATCACTGAAACTAAGAGTTGGTTCTTTGAAGGAATAAACAAAATTGTTAAGCCCTAGCTAGACTTAGAAAAAACAAGAGAAAGGACTCAAATAGGTAAAATCTCAAGTGAAAGAGGAGAGATCACAACCAACACCACACATGTATGATTATAAGAGTCTCTTATGTTTCGTGTCCCTCCCTCTCTGTGGCTTTTTCCCCCCTCTTCCCCTCCCACATGGTTTTCGGCTAAGTCTCTCAAAATCCACCTATGTGTGGAAACGACTTATTTCACTTAGCATAATACCCTCCAGTTCCATCCATGTTGCTACACATGGCCGGAGAGTGTACAAAATCATACTTTCAGATGTAAGATTGAGTAAAATCCCTAGAAGTTTGCTTTGGACCTATTTTTATTGTTATGCTGTACTTTTCTGATTTTTTGGTATCCATTTTGTAATGTTTTTATAAATCGGTACATGTGTGTTACTTATAAATAAATGTGCATATAATAATTGAAAAAAATAGAATTATAAGACAGTACTATGAAAATCATGTGCCAACAAACTGGGCACAAAGAAAAAATTGACAAATTCCTAGAAACATACAAACTACGAAAACTAAAACTAGAAGAAATAGAAAATTTGAACAGACCCTTAGCCAGTAAAGAAAATGAATTAGTAATCAAAAATCTCCCAGCTATCAAGAGTCTTGGGCCAGATGACTTCCTAGGGAAAATCTACCAGCCAGTTAAAAAGAGTTAATACGTATTCTTCTGAAACAGTTCCAAAATATAGAAATGGAAGGAAAGCTTCCAAACTCATTCTACAAAGCCATCATTACCTTGATTCCAAAACCAGACAAAGACCCCATGTAAAAGAATTACAGGCTAATATCCCTGACGAACATGGGTGCAAAAATTCTTAGCAAGGTACTAGCAAATCGAATTCAACAGCACATTAAAAGAATTATTCACCCTAATCAAGTGGTATTTATTTGGGAGCTGCATGGCTGGTTCAATATTCACAAATCAATCAGTGTGATACACCACATTAATAAAAGAAAGGGTAAGAACCGTATGGTCCTCCCAATAGATGCAGAAAAATAATTTGACAAAATACAGTATCTTTTCTTGATAAAACCCTTAAGAAAGTAGGGGTAGAAGAAACACCTCAACATCATAGAGGCCATATACAAAAGACCCATAGCTAATATCGTCAATGGGGAACAACAGAACTTCTCCTCTGAGGTCAGGAGCATGACCAGGACGTCCAGTCTCACCACTCTTGTTCAACATAGTACTGGAAGTCCTAGTCTCAGCAATCAGATAACAGAAATAAAAGACATCCACATTGGCAAGGAATAAGTCAAACTTTCACTTTTCACAGATGACATGATACTCTATGTGGAAAACCCATGAGACTCCACCAAAAAACTGCTAAAACTGATTCATGACTTCAGTAAAGTTGCAGGATATTTAAAGAAAGTCCGGGGGCACCTGGGTGGCTCAGTTGGTTGAGCATCTGACTTCGGCTCAGATCATGATCTTATGGTTTTTGAGTTCAAGCCCCATGTAGGGCCCTGTGCTGATAGCTCAGAGCCTGGAGCCTGCCTCGGATCCTATGTCTCCCTCTCTCTCTGTCCCTCCCCTGCTCATGATCTGTCTGTCTCTTTCTCTCTCTCAAAAATAAATTAAAAAAAAAAAAACAGGTAGCAGTTACATTTCTATACAAAAATAATGAAGCAGCAGAAAGAGAAATCAAGGAATCGATCCCATTTACAATTGCACCAAAAACCGTAAGATACTAGGAGTAAATCTAACCAAAGAGGTAAAAGATCTGTATCCTGAAAACTATAGAAAGCATATTAAAGAAATTGAAGAAGCCAGAAAGAAATGGGAAAACCTTCCATGCTCATGTATTGGAAGAACAAACATTGTTAAAATGTCTATTCTGTACAAAGCAACGTACACATTCAGTGCAATTCCTATCAAAATAACATCAGCATTTTCACAGATCTAGAAAAACAATTCTAAAATTTGTATGAAACCAGAAAAGACCCTGAATAACCCAAGTAATGTTGATAAAACCAAATTGGAAGCATCACAATCCAGATTTCAAGCTGTTTTACAAAGCTGTAATCATCCAGACAGTATGGTATCGGCACAAATACAGACACATAGATCAATGGAACAGAATAGAGAACCAAGAAATCAACCTATAAATGTGTGGCCAACTAATCTTCACAGCAGGAAATAATATCCAATGGAAAAGACAGTCTCTTCAGTAAATGGTGCTTCGAGAACTGGACAATGCCATATACGGAGAAGAATGAAACTGGACCACATTCTTAAACCATACCCAAAAGTAAACTCAAAATGGGTGAAAGACCTAAATGTAAGATAGGAAACCATCAAAATCCTAAAGGAGAAAACATGCAGCAACCTCTTTGACATTGGCAGCAGCAGATTCTTACTAGACATGTTTTCAGAGGCAAGGGAAACAAAAGCAAAAATGAACTATTGAGACCTTATCGAGATAAAAAAACTTATACACAACAAAGAAAACAATCAACAAAACTGAAAGACAACTGACAAAATAGGAGAAGATATTTGCCAATGACATACAAGATAAAGGAATAGTATCCAAAATCTATAAAGAACTCATCAAATTCAACACCCAAAAAACAATCCAGTGAAGAAGTTGGTAGAAGACATGGATAGACGCTTTTCCAAAGAAGACATCAGTCATCGTCAGGGAAATACAAATCAAAACCACAATAAGATACCACCTCACATCTGTCAGAATGGTTAAAATTAACAACTGAGGAAAAATAGATGTTGGTGAGGATGCAGAGAAAAGGGGACACTTTTGCACTGTTGGTGGGAATGCACACTGGTGCAGCCACTCTGGAAAACGGTATAGAATTTCCTCAAAAAATTAAAAATACAGCTACCCTACAACCCAGCAATTGCACTACTAGGTATTTATCCAAAGGATACAAAAATTCTGATTCGAAGGGCATATGCACCCCAATGTTTATAGCTGCACTATCGACAGTAGCCAAATTATGGAAAGAACTCAAATGTCCCTTGACCATGGATGGATAAAGAAGATGTGGTATATGTATGTATGTGTGTATGTGCATATACACACACTGAAATATTATTTGGCAATCAAAAGAATGAAATCTTGTCATTGGCAACAACGTGGATGGAACTAGACTTTATTAGGCTGGGCGAAGTCACCTAAAGACAAATGTATGATTTCATTCATATATAATATTTAAGAAATAAAACAGATTAAACATAGGGGAAGGGAAGTAAAAATAAGATAAAAACAGAGAGGGAGGCAAACCATAAGAGACTCTTAAATACAGAAAACTGATGGTTGCTAGAGGGGAGATTGGTGGGGGAAGAGCTAAATGGCTGATTGGCATTGGGGAGGGCACTTGTTGGGAGGAGCACTGGGTGTTATATGTCGGTGATGAATCCCTGGGTTTTACTCCTGAAACCAAAATTATACAGTAGGTAAACTAACTTGAATTTAAATAAATAAGTTAAAAATGGGAGGGGGTGGATTAGGAGCTAGTCTTTAAAAAATTATGACATTACATGTTCATATCTTCCTCTTTTATTGTCATTCACATATTCTAGTCATGGAATGAGATCTCTGTATTCTTATTTTGTATCATTGTAGTCTACTTCCTAAAATATGTAGGGAAAAAAAAACAACCATTCTACTAATCCATGTATATAAAATATACCACCATTAAGTCATTTGGAAAAATTCATATAGTGTTTATCCTCTAATTCTTTCATCATAATTTGAATTCACTGTTACTGTTACTTTCCTTTGTAGTGATGTTGACATTTAGATAGGTATTGGAATCTACAGTATCTTTTAACTTTGTGTTCCCATATAGATTTCTGAATCTTGCTTGAGTACTGCAGATATCTCTAAATGCCATCTTAAAATGTTTTCTTCTTTCTTCCTGACTCCTTTTCCCTCATAGCTAACTCTGTTCACAAAATTTGGATGAGAATAATTGAAAAAGTCACATCTTTTTCTTGTGTCTAAAACCTAGGGGTAGGGTATGTGTTCCATTAGCCTAAATGAGTTCATGCTTATTTTAAACACTGAAAAAAACAAAAGGTGATATGGGGTTTAATTCCATTTATTTTGGTTTTTCCATTTTTTTCACCATAGATCATTATTCTTTTTTCCTGACTTATCAAATTCTAACATATGCTATGTTGAACTTAAGTTCACCTTCTTTTGCACTGAATTCATCACAACTGCATGTAATCAGGCAATATATGATCAAAATGAAATAGACTTCATTGTCCCCTTACAGACCCTGTCATATAGAAACCATGTCATAATTTATTTTCTTGGAATTTATTCACTGTCACAAGAAGTTTTAAAAATAGTAATTAGATACTGCAAAATGTCTGATGATACCCAGGTATTCTTTTTTATTTTTTTTATTTTTTAATTTTATAATAGTTTATTTTCAAATTGGTTTACATATAACACCCAGTGTTCATCCCAACATGTGCCCTTTTTAATGCCTGTCTTTTTTAAAACTGAAGCATAGGGGTGCCTGGGTGGCTCAGTTGGCTAAGCATCTGCCTTCGGCTCAGGTCATGATGTCATAGTTTATGAGTTTGAGCCCCGCATCAGGCTCTCTGCTGTCTGCCCAGAGCCCACTTTAGATCCTCTGCCCCCCCCAACTTTCCTTTCCCAGCACTCTCGTGTGCTCTCTCTCTGAAAAGTAAAGAAAAATAAAATTGAAGCATAGTTGGCTTACAATATTATATTAATCTCAGGTGTACAACATAGTATTACTATAATTATGTAAATTAAGAAATGTTCACCACAATAAGTGGTATATGTTTGTCACCATACAAAGTTATAATGATATTATTAACTATAATCCTTGAGCTATATTTTTCATCCCCATGACTTATTTTATAATTGAAGTTTGTATCTCTCAGTCCCCTTCACCTATTTCACTTATCTCCCAACCCTCTCCCTCTAGCAACCACCAATTTGTTCTCTGTATTTATGAATTTGTTATCTATTGGTTTTATTTCTTAGATTCCACCTATAAGTGAAATTATACACTGTCTGCCTTTCTTCGGCTGACTTATTTCACTTATCATAGTACCCTCTAGATCCATCCATATTGTTGCACATGGCAAGATCTCATTCTTTTCTATACTGAATAATATTCCATTGTGTTTATATACCACATATTCCTTTCCCATCCATATATCAGTGGATACTTGGGTTGCTTCCATACCTTGGCTATTATAAATCATGTTGCAGTAAACATAGGGATGCATGTATCTTTTTGAAATGATGTTGCAGTAAACATATGGATGCATCTATCTTTGGGTAAATACTAAATAGCGGAATTATTGGATATTACGTTATTTCTTTGCTTTAATTTTTTGAGGAAACTTTATCTCTTCTCGACAATGGTTGCTCAGTTTACATTCCCACCAGCAGTATATGAAGGTTCCTTTTTTCCTACATCCTCATCAACACTTGCTCTTTTTTGTCTTTTTGGTTCTAGCCATTCTGACAGGTGTAAAGTGATATCTTATGTGGTATTGATTTGTGTTTCTCTGAGGATTAGTGATGGTGAGCATTTTTTCATGTGTCTCTTGGCCATCTGTATGTCTTCTTTGGAAAAGTGTCTGTTCAAGCCTTCTCCCCATTTTTTAATTGCATTATTTTGTTGTTGAGTTATATGAGTTCCTCATATAGTTTAGATGTTAACCCCTTATCAGACATACCACTTGCTAATATTTTCTCCCATTCAGTAGGTTGCCTTTTTGTTTTGTTGATGGTTCTTTCCCTATGCAAAAGCTTTTTATTTTGAGATAGTCCCAATTATTTATTTTTGCTTTAGCTTCCCTTGCCCGGGGAGGTACCAAATATTCTTGTTCTCCCCAACCTAAATTGTCATCATGAAGTAAATCCTAAGTTTTATGAAAAGTCCATGTAGTTTATTTGGTATGAATTGTTTAGGGAAAATTAGGGTTGCTAATAATCAGTCAACTTTCTCTTAGCTCCTTATATGTGAATTGGCAGTGAGCTTATAATTTCCATGGAATCACTGTCAGACTATATATTAATGCAGGGTTTCAAATTCTGTTACCTTGAGAATGTGGAGGTAGTATCTTGTTTGTCCCTTAATAATGGGTTTATGTCTGGGCTCCAAGATCAATGATGGGTTTCCATAGTTTTACATTTTTGAGGCTTGAGTCATACAAATCCATAGATTTATTTATTTGGTAAATTCTGTCCCCAACCTGGGAATCAAATTCATAACCCTGAGATCAAAAGTCATATTCTCTACTGACTGACCCAGACAGCAGCCTTTAAATCTTGAGACCTAAATATAATTTACAAAATATTATTCTTTCTAATCTCTGTATTAACTTAGGTTCATAGTTTATCTACTGTTGGATTCACTTACTGGTGTCTTGTTTAATGTTTTACTTGCCTTTTTATTGGCTTTTTTTTTTCACAGAAAGCTAAGCAGAAGACCTTAACATTCCTGCCAGTTCTTGTTTGTTGTTCTTTGTAGTGGTCCTATCCCCTTTCCATCTGAGTCTACTTTTAATTCTTTCTGATTTCCTTTTATTCTGCTATTGAACATCATTTCATTTTGCTTTGTTTTTCTCCTCTGTCCGAATTCCTTGATGATTAGCATATTATTTAATTCTTGCTATTTTTTTATATTTCCTATACAATTCTTTCATTTCTTCATTTCATTTCATTCGTAATATTCTTCATTTTGTTTTCTTTTCAAAAGTATAATATGCAACCCTCCATTACATCATAAATTTGATTCATTTGTGGTTACAAACTCCCAAGTTTTTTCCCACCTTTAAAAATGATTTCATTTATCTTTGTAGGTTCAAAACTCAATGCAAAAGACAAGCCATGGGCACCTTATAAAAGGGAATTAATGGCTAATTCGGGAATGGCAGATATTGGAAAAGCATTATGGGTTCATCCCAGATCTACTTGGAGGACTCGGTTAAACTAAATGAAGTTGTTCCGTGCATTGCTTAGGCTGACACTTAGTTATGCATGTGCCTTCTATCACAACTCTTGCTCTTAAAACTGGGTCGCTTTGGCCTGGAGGCCTATTGTATATTTCTCTATATGCACATTTCAGCTCTTAAAGATTGCTTAAAAGGAAGAAGGGATGGATAAAGCTTAGCCATGAAAATCACTTCACATTTGAAAGATACAAATTCAAAATGCTTTACTACTTTACTGAAACATGCATATGATCTCATTAGAGGTGGTTTCACTGAAGCAAAACCCTTAGGTTTTCATCTCTCCGTTGTTTAAAGCTAATTCTGTTGACTTGATCCCATATTGTCAGGATTCTGTCCTTGAACTATAGCAAGCAAATTCTGCTCCAATCACATAGCAATAGGTCTTGTTTCCTAGATGTTCAAGTATCCTCTTACCTTATGGTTTATCTTGGTTGGGCTATATCATTTAACAAGTCTTGTGTATTCTTACTCTAGGTTCAATTTCAGGTTTATAATTTTTAAGTATAGAGTAAAAGTTTCCATGTACAAAAAATAAATGTATTTACCCAGATATTAAAACTATATTATTGTTAATTCGGGTTTATTTTTCCAAAGAGTAAGAAGTCTTGAATGAGACTGAAAATTGACTTCGTACAATTGTGTTTTTATATAATACTCCTCTCATGGACAAAGAGAGAAAGGGGAGGCAGTGCATAGGGAAGAGACAGAAAGAGAGAAAGAAAATAGCTTAAAAATAAATGATAGAAAGTGAAGTCTGAAGAGAAGACAAAAATCAAGAATAGTAATTTCCATGAGAGTTCATCTGAAGGCATGTAATTAAAACTGAGGACAGTTGATAGATAAGAATAAAGACCAGAAATAATACTTGACAATAGGATTAGTTCACTTGGAGGGTACCTGGTGACTTCGGAAAGTGTAAAGGGTATGGAGGAAAGAAGGGTTAGAGAAAACATTAAATTATCTTAAAGGCTTTCAAATTATTTTTGCAGATCCTATAATAGTAAAGTGGGCAGAAAGGGGCTGTGGAACAAGTCATAAGAATTTCTGTATCCAGTTGTCCATTAGTCACTAAAGAAAAGGGGCAGAGGCAGTGGAAGATACTTTCATGTCTTATTCATCACCATGTCATCCTCCGATGCAAATATCATTTAGCATCACTGCAAAGCTAAAATTTGGTGCAAATTTTATATGTTATACTCTCCGATTTCGGATTCTTTTCCTTCCACCAATTCAGAATAACTTTGCCTTTTTCTCTTAAGTTCTTACTTAAATGAAGTAAGTGACTTAATGAAAATGTCATTAATTCATCTTCTTTTACACAATTTATCAAAATCTAGGACAGACTTTTTGTTCTTGTACCAGAGTTAATACTGTATAGTATAACTTTCAAAAGGCAGAACTACTCTCCTGTTCCATTTCTTTCTCTAGCTTCAGAATAAAAGTGTTGCAATATCTTAGACATAAGTTTTAAATGGCCCTTCTTAATCTTTTTTTGAAACTGAGCAGAAAATAATACATTTATATAATGGCAGAATTGACTGTTAGCATCAGTATAAAGTATGTAGGGTGTGTGTGTGTGTGTGTGTGTGTGTGTGTGTGTGTGTAACAAGAGACTCTGATCATAAGCAGAAATCATCAGATGATGAAATAAGTATCAAAGTTCTTTGGAATAAGAACCACATTTCCAAATAACCAGTTGAGTTACTAAGTAAAAATCCTTTGGGATAATTAAATGGGCAAGAATAGAAATATCTATGTTTCCATTCAATTCAAGAATCTTGCTCCTGTATTTAAAAAACTAAAATTTGAAATAACATTTTTGCTAAACAAGTCCTTGTCTCTCTCCATGGTTGGCTGAAAGCAAAAATTTAAAGTTGAGAAGAGATGTGAGAAATGTTATTGATACAATCTCCATTCACTTTGTGGGTAAGGCAGCAATAACTTTATTGCCTGTACTTTGAAAATAGTTTTTATAGAGCCCTTGAATTACTTTGTCCCTAAGTGATTTCTCTCTCATCTTTGTAATAAGTACTGTTCCAAAATCACAGAGTGAGAAAAGTAACTTAAATATTTTATGTGAATAACATGCTATAGGATTAACATAGTTTCTGAAACTTTCTCTGAAGAAAAACTATAACAAATGTATTATTTCATCATTTTTTTTCTTTGTTCATTGTTGGCTTCTTCCTCATCCCTGTTTCAGTCTTTTCTCTATCTGGAAAGAGGATAGATAACTTTCAAAAGTATAAATTTGAAACTATTATCACTTCTTTTTCATTATATTTTAGTTTATAGTGTCAAAATATGTTGACATATAGGTTGGGCTGAAGCATACTGCATCCAGCATTATGGCAGCAGGGAATGTAGGAGTCTCAGAAGAGTGAAGCATTAGTTGTATACATTGGTTGGTGATTACTCCTTTGGAAATGCAGAAATGTTTAAAGGCATGCAGATTTCTGAAATGTATCTGTGAGCTCATTAAATACAATAATTTCCAATATTTAGAATGATCCATGTAAAATTCCTTGGAAAATACCGTGTCAGGCTAAATGTTTATCATGAAAATTTGATGATTTGATAATTTACCTAAAACTGCCCGTTTAATGCAGCCCCTATATTTCAGACATGGGAGTTTTTTAAAGGGCTGCTAGTGTGTCATTTCATCTGTCCCAAAATACTGAGCCCTACACCCAGAATATAGAAAATAGACTGAATAGAAGTGCATAATTATGAGTTATAAGGCAATACAATAAATCCCTGGATCATGACCTGAGCTGAATTCAAGAGTCAGACATTCAACTGACTGAGCCATCCAGCTGCCCCTTAAAAATCTTTTTGAAAGTGTAACTGAAGTAACAGAAAAGTAAGGAAAATTATTTCTTAGTAGCCCAAAATTAAGATGATAAAGAAATTGATTAAGTGTGAATTAACACAGTAGCTGCCTGTAGGAATTTGCTGGTCTCAGTATCAAGGGTCTGTGATTGTAAGTAAGTGCCATGTAGGACTTGGAACTTTGAAAGACACAGAAGTGTAGCTGAGATTCCAAATCCTCCAAAGACTACATCCCAGGTGAAAGGACCAAACTAAAAAAAAAAAAAAAAAAAAAAAAAGAAAGAAAAAGTCTTTCCGTTGGGACAGTAACCTCAAGAAAACTTGTCTCACTAGCCCTGGGCTCTAGATTAAGGGGATGGGGATAAAGAGAGGGACTGGTACAGAGAGAAAGAGAAACAGAAAAATGAAATGTCTGGTTTTGTTTACATATCCATAGTCAGAGGCCTGCCCTCATTCCTGTTTGGGGTCAAATTTACCTTGTTTACATGGTTCAGGAATTCCTAAACTCAGAAATTGACATAAAAATCAACCTGGGTTGAAAAGATTCGTGTAGCACCTATACGAAGCAAAAGCAACAATTTTGGTGGAACGTAACTATTCAAGGATTCCCACACATAGAATCCCACTTAAAAATGAGCTCATGACCCAAAATTAGGAAATACAGAAAGCCATCTATCCAAACAGTTGACAGATGCAACAAAGCAGTAGGAGATGCCCAAGAATTTGCAATAATAACATTATCAGAAAAAGATGATAAAGCAATTGTTCTCAACATCTAAAGATATGAAAAGAATGGAAAACAAGCAAATAAACAGTATCAAATATGCAGCCAGATTTTTAAAAAGTTCTAAATATAAAAATTAAATTTATTAAAATTGAAGGATCCATTCTCAAATACATGAAATTTCCCATGAGTCAAAAAAATAATTCCTTCTCAATTGAACAGTGAGATTCCTTACAGATACTTTGTTTACTCAAACCACATGCCATTTCACCACTGACTTCTGGATCTTAACATGTGACTCTTATAACCTCTGAGAACTAATTTATTGAGTTCTGGCAAATCCCAAGCCAGTATACCATGTGTTAGTTACACTGAATGGCCTCTTCAAAATAAACCACACAACGCTGATGTTGATCCTGTTAGATTAAGACAAATTAAAAATCTAATACATAGTTTTGCTGTCAGGTCCTAAAGTTCAAAGGTCAATATGGTATATTGCAATAAGGCTATAGGTTACCCATGCCCCAATATTTTATCATAATAAACCAAATAGGGATGAAACACCCAGCAGTAGCCCATAAATCTATTAGCAGTGAACTGTCAATGTCCTATATACCAGGGTAATTTGTTAATTCAGAGCTAGGTCTCTTTTTTCACTAGACCTTGTAAACTCCTTTCTGAAACATCAATAAACCATCTGCTTTGACTTGTTAATCAAATGACTTTATTCAGTCCAAAGCAATTTTTTCCTAATAAAAACAGAGTATTTATCTCCATGGCTATAAAAGAGGATTGTTTTCAACTGTTCACTTATAGTTAAGAAGCACATTTAGTTTGGATTGATTTCCAATGCTTCGGTCATATCTTGTCACTTTCCATTTCTTACACACAGCATCTCAGTTTAGCCATTTAGGAAAAGAAAAACAGTCAAATTCTGAATGTGGTATGGGACCAATGCACAAAAACTGAAGAATAAGTTTGAGGAAAGAACTCACCCCAGATTACTGTAGATCAGCATTTCAAGATCATGATTTCCCTCTGTGTGAAAGTTCTCTTATTCTAGATAGAATGTTCATACTAGCCACTGTTTCTCCCTCACCTGAGGTTTCCAGATGTTTGCCTTTTAGTCAATATTGCTCTGTTCTGAGTCACAGGGCGGAATAATAGAAACTTTTTATCCTCTCTTAAGCTTTATTGTGTTAGTGCAAAATAAAGTCAGCCTCAGCAAGATGGGATCATAGCATGTGAAGCTCTGCAAAGCTACCCCAGAAAATGGACCCCCTTTTCTTCAGTCCACCAAACTGACATAAAATGAGTCTTTCTGAGGTATCTGTGGGGATATTCTCGGTGCTTTGTGAATGAGCATCTTCAGGAATCGTCACGCTTTTTGCACCCTCTGTCCTTGGAGCTTCCTGCCAGCTGGCAAATGGGAGCACAGCCTGTGACCTCTGACCTTGAATCAGCTCCTCTCGGACTGTAAGAAAAATGATGTCTGGGGAGAGGTCTGAGCATTTGAGTTATTACTGGATTCTGCTCTCTTAAAAAACAAAGAAAAAACTCAGGTTTCCTTAATGAGCAGAGGCTTCAAATGCAGCACAAATCATGGTGCGTTCTGGGAACCGTTTCTCGGGGGCACAGCTTCCTTTCCCACTGAAAGTCTCTGAACAAAGGAAAAAATATGCAGCAAACAAAAGTGTCATTAAAATGCCTAAAGTGCTTTTGCAGACTTGTTTTGATTCTTTTTATTCAGATATTTGGTGAGCCACCGTTTAGATTGTTTGAGGTGGCATCGTGGGGGAGGATCATCAAACAGTCCTGTTTCTCTCAATGACCTTTATTTCCTCACTTTTACAGGGAGGAAAAAAAATTTTTTCGAAGCCCTTAATTCAAATCTTAGGCCCTTTGTTGAGACTGAGAAAGAAAATATGAAAAAATCTGAAATTTTATTGTTACAGCAATGGATTCCTAATGTGGCAAGTTTTTCCTAACGTTTTACTTTCATTGATTTTAACATTACTCTCATGCAATTTTTCTCTGAATATTTCCATAAAAAATGTGAACCAAATACATTAATATTAAATGCCCCTCGGCATGAAATTCTTCCAAATCAAATATCAATTATTTTTCACTTAATAATAATGATTTTATTTATTGAACCCCAACCTTCATCCAAGCATTATGTATTCATACCTAACTCACACCATAACTAGGAGAGACTGCCAGTCATGAACTCATTAATGTTCTCTGCACTGTAGTTCTCCACATTATAGATTATTTTCATGAGGACAAGGAGAGCCTATTACTGGAAATCTTGAGGGAAACATCCTTCAAATATGGTTGAGTAATATAATCTTCGCATGAGAGGAACTGATGGACAGATTCCCTAACTTTAGTGTTGAGAAGGATAAATTGGTCTGAAATGAGAATGGGAATACCAGAAAGTACAAGAAAATCACATACATAATTTAAAATATGTGCTAAATAACATATTTTTTAAACTTATACGTCATCAAACTCAGTGCTGTAGATGTTCAGAAATTTTTTAAGGGTTAATTTACGGACTTGAATAATAATTTGGGGATAAAGAACAGAGCATGATACAATTATATTTAGAATTCAGAATCAAATAAAAACCCAATTCATACAGTTCATGCCAAACCAAATATACTTGCCTTGAATAACTTGAATTGACTGTCATTGTGGTCCCCAAATCCCTGAGTAGTTAGGTTCTTTTTTAACCTCATTGATTTGCCTTTTTGGCTTTGTTTTTCCCTAGTAACATGTAGTTTGGAATTGATTTTTGTAAAATGTTTCACAGAAAGTTATACAAAGAGGGTCATTTACAGGTAGGGGAAAGGGGGAAAAAAAACCAACATTGATTTTAAGAGGCAGGCTGAGTGAATGACTCAAAATCCCATGAGAATTGAACGGCATAATTGAAGGTCTCCTTTTTATCAGAGATGAAGAAGATTCTGAGAGGGTGAATAGAATGCTGGAAAACATTGTGGTTAGATTAGATTAAAAGGTCAAAGACTGCGCAAGAATATTTATGAAGTTGATGAAGCAATGGGTAGAAACAAATAATAGGGAAATAAAAAATTGATTAAAATGTTGCTACCTAGCAAAGCAATAATCATTTAAAAACTAGCATTTAATTGAAAGGAATACAAATATATATTTCTCTTCTTTCTGGTAGGACTATACAAGAAAATAGTGTTGCATTTTTTGAAGATCTTGATAAAAGGAAGTTAATGAGTGTATTTTTAGACATTAAAGAATTAATGAAAGCAAATCTCAGTCCAGTTTAAGAGAAGTTAATATGTATGGCTTTGCAAAGCAAAATCGAGATGAAAATTGACCACAAACATGTAAAATTTCAAGATAAGTATAAGCTAACATGCCACTGGCAGTTATGTGTGTAAGAGAATAACATTATTTCTCATTTCTTTTTAAACATAACATTTTCAGCTCACCACTAGAAAATTTTAACTAAGATTCATTGGGCTAAGTTTTTTAAAAAATTTTTTAACGTTTATTTTTGAGAGAGAAAGAGAAAGAGAGAAAGAATGGGGGAGGGGCAGAGAGAGAGGGAGACACAGAATCTGAAGCAGATTCCAGGGTTCGAGCTGTCAATACAGAGCCTGACACAGGGCTCGAACTCATGAACCCATGAGATCATGACCTGAGCCATTGTCGGGGACTCAACCAACTGAGCCACCCAGTGACCCTCAGTAGGCTAAATTTACCCTTACCATTTATCTTGATCTTAGAGATCTTCTATCTAACAATTTGACTAAAGAACAGATCCCAAATTAGTACCAAAGATGGTTTCTGTTATTGGATAGTGTCCTATTATAACACATCTCGATCTTATTAATAATATCTTCTTGTTTTGCTTCTTTCCATTTCATTTTTTACACATATAGATATAGATATCCTAATCATGTTTTAAAACAACACTTTACACAGGGCACCTGACTTGCTCAGTCAAAACAGCATTGCAATTCTTGATACAGGGTTGGGAGTTTGAGCCCTGTGTTTGATATAGAGATTATTTGAAAATAAATAAACTTAAAGAAAAGTTACATTTAAATAAAAGATCAGGAAGGTAATGTATATTTTCTATGTGCAAAATTGCCAGTATATTTACTTATCCATTTGAAAAAGATCATTTTGAAACTGTAGAAGTTTGCTTCATATTTGTCTTTCCTTTTACCTGATTACATTTTAAAGATGTAGATAAACTAGGAACTTTTGTTTAAAAGACAAATATTTCCATTAACTTTTATGTAAAGTAGTAACTTTACTGGTCAATTATTATTATATAAATAAGGGTATCTCTCCAGTTATTTATATACAGATAGGTACTCCGTGAACTGGGATCCTGGTTAAAATTGCAATTCTGACTCCATTAGATTGGACAGAGAATTCAAGAATTTGCATTTTAAACCCCCATCATAGATGATTCGTATATAATTGGTCTTCAGGCTAGTTTATGGAAGTTTACTTCAGCAGTTAAATATGCTCTTTTTATGCACCAATTTCTTACTTGACACATCTCCAAAGGCAAGAGAATTAAAAGCAAAAATGAACTACCGAATCCTTATCAAGATAAAAAGCTCCTGCACGGCAAAGGAAACAACCAACAAAACTAATAGGCAACAAACGGAATGGGAAAGGATAATTGCAAATGACATATCAGATAAAGGACTAGTATCTAAAATCTATAAAGAACTTACCAAACTCCACACCCGAAAAATGAATATTCGATTGAAGAAATGGGCGGAAGATATGAATAGACACTTCTCCAAAGAAGACATCCAAATGGCAAACAGACACATGAAACGATGCTCAACGTCACTCATCATCAGGGAAATACAAATCAAAACCACACCGAGATACCACATCACACCAGCCAGAGTGGCTAAAATGAACAAATCAGGAAACTATAGATGCTGGCGAGGATGTGGAGAAACAGGCACCCTCTTGCACTGTTGGTGGCAATGCAAACTGGTGCAGCCACTCTGGAGAACGGTGTAGAAGTTCATCAAAAAAATGAAAATAGAACTACCCTATAACCCAGCAATAGCACTGTTAGGAATCTACCCAAGAGATCCAGGAATGCTGATGCATAGGGGCATGTGTACCCCAATGTTTATAGCAGCACTGTCGACAATAGACAAATAACGGAAAGAGACTAAATGTCCATCAACTGATGAATGGATAAAGAAGAAGTGGTATATATATATACAATGGAATACTACGCAGCAATGAGAAAGAATGAAATCTGGCCATGTGTGGCAACATGGTTGGAACTGGAAGGTATTATGCTGAGTGAGATAAGTCAGGCAGAGAAAGACAGATGCCGTATGTATCCACGCATTGGTGGGTTTTGTGAGACTTAACAGAAAACCAGTGGGGAGGAGAACAGAGGAAGGAAAAAACCACAGAGAGGGAGGGAGACAAAACATAAGAGACTCTCAAAGACAAAGAACAAACTGAGGGGAAGGGGGGTGGGAGGGGGGAGCGTGGGTGATGGGCACAGAAGAGGGCACTTGTTAGGATGAGCACTGGGTGTTGTATGGGAACCAACTTGACAATAAATTATTTTAAAAATATGGTCTTTTTTTTTAAGTATGTGAAAGGCATGGATGAATTTTATTTATTACCCGATATCTACAATTTAATTTGAGGTAAAATATAAGCAACATATAAAAGAGTAAGTAAGGATGGAGTTTGGCTTCCAGTAATAATGTTAAACTGAGTAATCTGGACCATCTCTTCTACTGAGACAGAAAAGCTGTTTTTTAAACAGAAACAAAAATCTCTTTGAGGCCTTGTAAAACTAACACTATGGTGAAAACTTGTGAGACCAAATTGGAGGACATTTAAGAGAGAGGATTCTGGCGTTTACAAGCGTTTTTCCCTTAGAGGTATCTGCCATGACTTAGAGGTCCAAGTATCTGCCATTTCCAAAAAAGATGGCTAAAAGACTAAGAAAGTTAAATAGAGATAATTAGAATCATGAAGCCTGTGGGAGAAGGTAGAGTTCACTGCCCACAAAGAGGGGAGTGACACTTGATTACATCTAAGAAGAAGGATAAACCTGAAATAGACCAGCCTCGCCAGGGACTGAAAACCAACTTTAAATTATTTCAAATCTTGAACAAATTTAGGTGCTACAGAGTGGCTACTAGCCTTACCTACTCCCAGAAATTTTTATAGAGGAAGATAAAATTGTCCAAGGCCATCAACTGTTTCTCTGCAGTTTTCTTATGTATACTTATTGATGTTTACTCAAAATAAAAAATAAGCACAGGAAAAGATAAAACATATGATAGAAAATCAAGGGAAACAACACCCAATACAAATAGACTTAGACAGATGATTTAGATAATAGGGTTTTTAGACACAGATTTCATAATAAGAATGCTTAATATATGAGTTCTGTGTATATTCAGATATTAATTCCTTATCAGATATGTGATTTTCAAATATTCCCTCCTAGTTTGGGGCTGCATTTTTATTCTGTTGTTAGTGTCCTTTGATGTATATGTTTTTAATTTTCATGAAGTCCAATTTGTTTACTTTGATGCCAGTCCCTTTTGTGTCATTTCCAAGAAATCATTGCCAAATCCAGTGTTGTGACATTTTTATCCTCTGTTTCTTATAAGAGTTGTATAGTTTTAGTTCTTGTGTTTCCATCTTTAATCCATTTTGAGTAAGGTTTGGATATGGTGTTAAGTAAGGGGCTAGCCCTCAATGTGGATATCCAATTTCCCCAGTACCATTTGTTGAAAACACTATCCTTTCCCCCACTAAATAGTTGTGGGCACCGTCACCAAAATCAATTGACCAGTATATTAGTGAGCTTGTGATGCCATGAGAAAACATCACAGATGAAGTAACTTAAACAACAGAACTTAATTTCTCACTGTCATAGAGTCTGGAAGTTCAGTAACAGAATGCATGGTTGGACTCTGGTAGGAATTCTCTTTCTGGCTTTAAATGGGCTGCTTTTTGCTGTGTTGTCACATGGCAGAGAAAGAGAATTTTAGCGTCTTCTTCCTTTTCTTACAAGGGCACTGGGTTTCCAAATCAGGGATCCCTGGATTCCCAGTCATTTTTATGACTTCATTTTAGTCGTAATTTCTTTTAAAGGCCTTATCTCCAACACAGTCACATGGGAAGTTAGGGCTTTAAAATATGAATTTGGGAGGCACACAGTTCATTCCAGAGCAACCATTATGCAAGGATTTATTTTTGAGATCTTTATTCCATTTGTCGGTATGTCTGTTTTTATGCCTGCATGACACTGTTTTGATTACTGTATCTTCATTAAGTTTTGAAATCACAAGTGCAAGTCCTCCAACTTTTTTTTTTTTCAAGATTGTTTTGGCTGTTAGGGGTTCCTTGAGGTTTAATATAAATTTTAGGATGGATTTTTCTATTTCTGCCAAAAAGCATCATAGGAATTTCAGTGGTATTATGTTGAATTTGTAGATCACTATGGGTAGCATTGACGTCATAATAACATTAAATAGCCTATTCATGAACATGGGATGTCTTTCCTTCTACTTATGTCATTTTTTATTTCTTTCACCAATGTTTGGTAGTTTTCACTGTACAAATATTTTACCTCTTTGTTTAAAATTTCTAAGCATGTTTTCTTTTGGATGCTATTGTCAATGGAATTATCTTAATTTATTTTTCAGGTTGTTTGTTTTTAGTGTAAAGAAATGGAACTGATGTTGGACTGTTGATTTTGTGTGCTGTTATTTTTCTCAGTTTGCTTATTCTAGAACATTTTTTTGGTCACAGCTTTAGGGTTTTCTACATATAATATTATATCATCTCCAAACAGTGATGAGTTTACTTCTTTCCAAGTTGAATGCCTTTTGTTTCTTGACTAATTGCTCTGCCTAAAATTTATAATACTGTGTTGAATAGAGGTGGCAAACACAGGTATCCTTGCCTTGTTCCTGGTCTTTACAGGAAAAGGTAACAAGTCTTTCACCATTGAAGATAATGTTAGCTGTGGGTTTTTCATCTGTGGCTTTTATCATATTGAGATAGTTTTCTTTTACTCCTAGAATATTGAGTGTTTTTATCATGAAAACGTACTTAATTTCTGTCAAGTGTTTTTTCTTCATCAGTTGAGATGATCACATAGGATTTTTTCCTTCATTCTGTAAATGTGTTGTATTTAGTTAATTGGGGGGAGCATAATTTGCTGATTCTTTGTATGCCTTATGACTTTTTTATGTTGAAAACTGGACAAAAACTGAATCTTAAAATGTAGGAACTCTGGAAATCATATTCTCCCTCTTTCCTGGCATTTGCTGTTGTGGTGGTGGTGGTGGTTTGTGGTCGTGGTTGTAGCCTGATTCTATGCTGGGGATCAGCCTGGATTGTGAACTTAAGGTCTTCTTAGGTCGCTTCTATGCCTTTGAATAAATACCAATGCATTTGATTGTTGAGTCATATAAAAAGAGTAGTTTTTTAAGAACCTACCAAACAGTTTTCCAAAGTGGCTGTACCATTTCGCATTCCCACCAGCCATGAATGAGATTTCCTTTTACTCCACATCCTCACCAGCTTTTGGTGTTGCCGCTCTTGGATTTTTGCCATTCTAATAGGTGTATAGTGGTATCCAGAATTATTTTTGACCTCAAAATATCACAGTTTCTTTTGTTTCAAACTGGCAGTACTTCTACTGATTCGTGTCTCTTAAAAACTGCTGGAGATTTCATATACTTGTAAATGGACCACTTCTTTTCTGAAGTCATCCCTTTGTTGTTGTATCTTAACACATGAAACAATTTGTGCATTTAACATTTTCCCTCAAAATTTACTCCCCTAATTCTACAAGTTTATTGAATATTTCTGCTAGGTTATTCTTTGCAGTGTTTTTATCAAACGTTTGCCATTATATGAGTCATCATTTTTCTATCTCCTCTGTTTCCTTGCCACTTTTCCAGCTTCCTATTATAGCTCCTCACTTTCTGCCTCCTGGTTCCAAACTTTTTTATATTTTAGTCTTTTGCTTTTGGAGCACCCCACTTACAGCTTACGTCTTCTATATCTGTTCATTTTTGCTGTAGTAATGCTTCTAACTCAAATAGCTTACAACAAAATGATTTACCCTTTTTCATACATCTTGGGATGAACTGATCTAGGCTGCAATTGTAGTGTAGGTCCATGTCTACTCTTTTTCCTTGGCCCAGCAGTCTAGTCAGGGCACATTCTTATGGTAATACCAAAAGCCTGGGTGGGCAATTCAGCTGAACAAACACATTTCAAAGCTCTGTATACAGTATAGCTACTGACATCTCAAGGCCCAAATGAGTAATGTGACTGAATCCAAAGTCAAAGCTCAGGAAGATATTATCTCTGGATATATATATCCATATATATATATATGAAATATATCTGGGACAGCCGTCACATGAAAAAGGATATAGATATATGATGGGGTAAAGAACTAGGGTCAATAATACAATGTACCAAATCACTTAAATACTAACCAAAACAAATATGAGAAATCTATACTCATATAAAGTTGTCACTAAAAAATATTAGAGATAAACAGTGATATTTCTTGACAAAATACTTAATTCACCTATAAGCTAAAATAATTACAAATATTTATATACCTAATAACATAGCCTCAAAATATAGAAAACAAAAAGGAAAACTATGAGACTTAATAATTATGGGAGATTCTAACACACCATTCCAATGACTTTTACAACAGACAGACAAAAATCAATAGAATGAAAATGTTAACCCAATTAAGAAACTTGATTTATTTATCTTGTATGTAAAACTTTAGAATACATATTAAAACTACTTAATGCCCTTTGTTTTTGAGTGCACACAGAACATTTAAAAAATTTGACTGTAGTCTAGCCTTAAAGAAATTATCAACAAATTTAAAGGGTTTAAAATCATATAGAATATTTTTTCAAATCACCGTAGAGTTAGATTACAAAAGAATAACATAAAGATAATTAGAAAAACCCAAATACTTGGAAGTTGAAAACTACACTATTAAATATCTCATATCTCAAGGAAAAAATAACAATGGAAAAATAGAAAATATTTTTAAGTAAATAATAATGAAAATACTACATATGTAGAACAAAGCATGCTTACAAGGAAAATTTTGACTTTTATATGCATATGTTAGAAAAGAAGAAAGCTGAAATCTTCCATCTGAGGCATTTAGGAAAAAGAACAAATTGAAACCAAAAGAAACTAGAAAGAAAAAAATAAACAATGAAGTTAATGAAATAATAAAAATTCAACAAATCAACAAAGCCAAAAGTTGGTTCTTTGAAATAATAAAAATAATAAAATTGGTACTTATTCCTAGGTGAGACTCGTCATTAAAACAAAAAAAAGAACATAACTAATTAAATTCAGGAATTAAAAAGTTGGGATCCCTAACTACATATCCTAATTTACTATTTGGCAACATAATAGTATCAGTGTTCTGCATTGTGGCATAATTTTTTATTGTATAAATAATATGTGATGTTCATTTGTAAACTTAGAAAACATACACCAAAGTAAAACATTGTCCCACTACTTAGGAAAAAGTGTTTATCAATCCTAGGTGCACCCTGGAATCACCAAGGATGCATTCTTTTTTTAAAAAATTTATTTTAGAGCACATGAGCTGGGGAGGCGGACAGACGGAGAGAGAGAGAGAAAGAGAGAATCCCAAGCAGGCTCCATGCTCAGTGTGGAGCTTCCCATTGTGCTCGATCCCATGAACTGTAGATTATGACTAAGCCAAAATAAGAGTCAGGAGCTCACCCAACTGAGCCATCCAGGGACCCCACCAAGGATGCATTCTTTAAGTATTGATGACTGGACCCCGTGAAGGTTTAATTAAATCAGAATTTCTAATTGTGTCCCTCCACCAGTATATTTTTAAAATTCTTCTGTTGATTATAATATGCACCCACCTTTGTGAACAACTAATAGAGAAATTGACATTTTAATGTTGTCCTTCAAGTCTTTTTGCTTATATAAACATAGCACACAGTTTTGAAACCTTTTAAACTTAGCAACATGTTGTAAACATCTTTCTATACCAGTAAATATGCTCTACCACTGCATTGTTAATAGTTACATTGTATTCCATTATGTGGATTTATTATCATTTATGTAACTAATCCACTATTGGGCTTTTGAATATTCAATGGTATAAATAATGCTAAGAAAATATCTTTATAGAAGTACTTTTTTCACACATCTATAGGAAGCACTCATTAAAAAATCATTTATTCAAGTAATTCTTATTGGATTAATGCACATAGGTTCTGTGACAGTTGGTAACTGAATTTTTATCTTAGATGCTGGCCCAGGAATCACGTAGACTATTAACATGGAAAAAGATGTATTAATATTTGTTTGGCTAACCATATTATCCCTAACACAGCAGGGCCTGATGTATACAAGGCATATGAGAATATTTGTTGAATAAATGAATAAATATAGTTCCTTGGAACTAACTTCAGTTGTTAGAGTATGTAGAACAGTCACATTCAAAAGAAAGATTGTGTAACCTTAGGAGCAAACTTAATATGAGAAGCCAAACTTAGAATCTGTGACCTAAAAGCTTTTACTTTCAAACTAGTGACTAAGAACCAGGAGAGTTTTTGAGGTTTATACATATCTGAACTTCTAAAATGGTCATTTTAGCATGTAGATTTTAAGCTACCATTTATTGAATGTTTTATATCATTATCTCATTTAACCTTTACAACTGTCCCATATAGTGTATATTACCTCATTTGAAAGGTAGATTCCCAGAGGTGAGGTAACATGCTCAAGTTCACAGAACCAGCAAAAGACAAAGCCAGGAATTCAACTTTGGTTTGTCTGTGAGGAAGAAAAAAAAAATCACCTTATTTACCACTGTGCCTCCCAGATATTTTGGTTTTCTGCTGCACTGGAGCAGGATAATTTTTGATACTGCAATAGAAGATAATATTCTATTCAATACATGATTATGGAGAAAAATTAAACAATTCAGATAAGCAAAAAGAATATAAATTATACCTATGATTCTATCATCCTTGGGGGGAACAGTACTTTTTATCTATCTGAAAGAAGTATTTCACACCTCCGAAATGATTACAATCCCTGTCATTCATTTTGCTTCACTGTGCATCATCTTATTTTGATATTTGAGTATTCAACGTGCATTGAAGAAGCAGTACAAGATACATATTTTAAACTGATCATTGGCTATTTTTCCGTAGCATTTATTCATTCTTTCATAATCATAAATATTTGTTCCGTGCATTCTGCTACCATTGGAGAACCCAGTGACAATTAAAAACAGTCATGGTCCCTGCCCTCATGGAGCTCTCAGTGGATCTGAAGACAGCATCATGAATAAGAAAATGATATAAATAAAGGTAAATGTGCTGCTGTAATAATAAGCACTGTGCAAGAAAGGGTGTGAGTTTGTATGAGGAAAATTTGACCTAATCAGAAAGGGCTTTCCTGATGAAATAATAAGTAAGCTGATACTTGAAGGAAAGTTAAAGTAGGGAAGGAAGAATCTTACAAGGAAAGGTAATAATATGTACAAAACCCTGAGACAAGAGAGACGTTGTGAGTAACGAATATAGAAAGCTGACATGGTTAAGGAAAGAGAAATTAGCTGAAGACTCTTATACAAGGTAGGGCTGGAGAGGAAGGTAGGGACCAAACTGTGCAAAGGCCCTGAGGCAGGATTTTACACTAATTTACTCAAAGAGCAGCAAGGGTTCCAACATGGCTAGATTGGCATAAGCAAGGTGAGAAGAGTGGAAAATGAGGTTACAGAGGCAACAAGGTATCAGATGATATTGCAGTGCTTTCCAGTAGTACTTTTTGCAGTGATGGAAATGTTCTTGTCTGCTTCCCACTATGTTAGCCAGTACTCACTTGAAACTGAACACTCAAAATATGGCTAGTATAATTGAGGAACTGAATGTTTAATTAATTAAATTTTAATTTTAATAGTCTTTAGTTGCAGTGTCCAGTATGGTGGCCTTTGAACACTTGAAGTGTGGCTAGTGTAGCTGAGGAATTTGATATTTGATTAATTGAAATTGAGGTAGCCGTATGTGGTAGTGTCTACCATATTAAACAGTGCACCTATAGCCTATGGCCTTTGGCTTTTACTCTGAAGTAACTGAATTTGAATTACCTAAGGCTTCTAGCCAAATTGGTGTTATGTTTTATTTTTAAGCAAAGTAACAAGAACCTAAAAATACACATAATTTCCTTGACCATCATTTTTAATTAATACCTTGAGACGTATCTCAAAAGGTGAAATGTAGTTGGTTCGAGCACATATATTTTTTCTTAAATGTCTCTCATTTCAAATGTCTCTTAAATGTCACTAAAGCCCTCTAGATGAGGCACTTCCTTCCAGTTAACTTCCTAGTAGAACACCACACATTTTCCTCTTCTCTCTTTTCACATCCTAACCTATGTTGATATTTGTATAATTACTTAATATCTTCACAACCCCCGACCACACATAAGATTATTATTTAGGGCAGAGCCAGTGTCTTACAGTCTATAACACAGGGAATTGTAGTAGGCCCTCTGTGAATACTTGGCAACTGAATGAATGGATAAAGAAGTGAATGTACAGAAGGGTCTTTTCCACTATACTCCTCTGTTTATTTATCCATAATGCTTTATCCACCCACTCTGGCCATTAAGGACTGCCCTTAATCATCTTTTCATCCCAGTTGCTTAAAACTATTGATAAACATAAATTTCAGTACTATCCTTAATCCATTAAGCAGTCTTTATTGCTTTATTTCTCCACTTTCCAAAAAGGAATTTAACCATTTTAAAGCGAGATGCAAAAGTACTAGTAAAAAGGTAGCTTGGTGGCCTCTATAGCTCAGAACTGAATTACTCGACCTTGACAACTAGCTTTGTCCTTTAAGATTTCTCAGCTTTCATATAATTGATGAGTCTACCTTATTTTTTAAAAATGATTATTTATTTATTTTGAGAGAGGGGACATGCAAGCAGGGGAGAGGGGCAGAGGGAGAGAGAGAGAATCCCAAGCAGCTCCATGCTCAGTGCAGAGCCTGACCCGGGGCTTGATCCCACAACCGTGAGGGATTATTGAGCTGTAATCGAGAGTTGGATGCCATTGAGGAGCTCCGAGTCTACCTTATTTTAAATGAATTGTCCATTTTAAGATAGAGTAATGATGGTAAGTGACAAATAGCATTTCACTTAGATGGCTTTACACAATTCATTCATTCTTCGGTTACTTAAGGTTGTGTATAACCTCAGTTGGGATTTCTGCAGCATGTTCCCAACTTTTATTTACTTTGGTCCACAATGGGACTACTTTCTCTACTACATGAGTTGGAGGACTATCAGAGCATCTTACTACAATTTGTATGAAACGTATAGTGATAGAAGTGAAGTGAGCATCCAGTGACCTGGATTTCAGTCTTAGCCTGGCCCCAACTCAGTGTGTCACCTTCAGTGTACTTAACCACTCTATGCTTCAGGTTGGAGCCCGCAAAGAGAAGCTCTCTTATTCCCTACCTCTTTCAGTGATATTTGAAGTAATAAAATAATTCACTTTGTGAAGCATACTAAAGTCCTTCTACAAAACAAATCCTATGCAGAGATTATCGAGTGTGTTCGTGCAGAGGTTCTGATGTTTTAAGCCAGATAAAACAGTAGCACCTATTCGAGATACCACCACAGGGACCTCTTAAAACTAGGTTGATTCCACTATAGGATGGCTTAGGATCGTGAGTGATATGTCTTTATCTATATATCGTATATATATTTATATATATATCCATACACATGTATATATTTCTCTTTTCCTGCCAAAAGAAAAGGCTTGGATCTAGAAGGAAGAGTTAAGAGTAGTGGTTTCTGAGGAAACTAGTGCCATTATGAACTGTGTGTATAACAGTTTGTTCTTGTAGCAGAACTGGTAATTATCTTGGAATACGAGGCTTTCATAGTTTTCCAGTTTTTTTTTATGCTTTATCATTCCTGATAAGAAACAAAATAGCAAAAAGAAAGCTACAGTTTACTCCGGAAAGATGGCAAGTTTCTCAGGGGAGTGGTTGTCTTAAGAGGTGCTCTGACCACAGCACTGAGAGCCGCGCTGGTCCAGTGAGTAAAGCACGGCTTCTTTGGATCATAATGTGCTGTACATTTCTCTTCCCGGTGCTTCTCCCAGAATTTCTTATCTTCTGCCCTGGCAAATCGTAAGACACACACACATACACCCATCCCTGTCCAGTGCACCCAGTAGGGGGGAGGGGAGCAGAAAAGACAAAGTCATTTATATAATGTGTCTCCCTGCTGAGCCCCTAATGGCCAAAGCTTTTGTTCTGCATTCAGTGACTGCATGTGATGGGCAGGAAGCCGCAGTCTCCCTTTGTTCCATGGTCTTATTCAGCAATTTAGATCCATCATAAAAATCAAATATGCATGTTGCAATCGCCTTGCCTACAACAGCTTCAATTTTCACCTTTCTTTAATTTGAACTCCACAGGGGAAGAAAGAGAATGAAGGGATAGAGGAGAATGGGGAGAGGAAAAAAAAGATGCTTTGTATTTTTGCTTAGTGGTCTGTGAAAATAACAGTAGTGAATAAAATATATTTTTAATCTCCTAGATGCATCCTGTTCAAAGTAACACATACCACCAAACCAGGCCAGTAGAATCTCTTCTAGAAATGCCCTCAAACCATTCTGGTTAATTGAGGCTCCAAAACTGGATGTGAAGGGATGGGAAGAAAGCAAAGAATGGGAGCATTACAAAAGGGCCGAAAGAGGAAGACTGTCTTTCAGGCTTGAAAAGTCAAGTCATCCTATTCAGAGAAGTAACATCTACACCATTCTCATTATGGCCAAAAAATGATACTTTATGTTAAGGTAACCGTTATGAGGTTCTTTTATAGAATAAATGATTTGGGAAAAGGGTTCACAGATGGAGTGAAAGAGAGATTACATTTAAAGATACGTGTTTCCGCTTCAAATAAAAATGATCACATTCAAAGAGATGTTTTTGTCCGCTTACTGATTTGTACACTGTATTTAAAATTTTCCCAGAACTTCAAAGGGTGTGTTCCCTGGGGTTCAAATAAATTTGCATCAGCAGCTTTGGTATTGATTATTCAGAAAAATACAGAAACTCTTTACCTAGTCCATTATTAGACTAGAGCAAAGACTTTACATAGGAGTTCATGCCCTAAATATAAACAATATGGCCAATATTTATTTGACTTACTAAAAAAATAAAAGATCTGAAGAACTTTGCCTCTTTATGCCTGGTTTTACTTACTATTATAGATTTTGAAGGCTCAAGCTAAAGTTGAAGCTGAGCAGTTTGAAGATCCCTTGCCTGTTCTTATAAATAGAGCTCTTTCAGAATAATTCCAGGGAGATTTGCTGTAGGCAACATTAGACAGACGCTGAACATAATGTAGGATGATGCAAACCGAAAGAGTGATCTTGGGGATCATTCAAGGTTGAAAAGTCTTTGATTGTCTTGAGTGGAGCTTCTCTTGGAAGATGTACTGAATGAGTCTGGGATCAAAACCAATTTCACAAGTTTGATCCAGTTGTAATATGGAAATCCACCAGATTCTGCTATGACTAATTAGAAATGTGTGAAGAGGGTTTCTCTTTTCCAACATTATTGATTTTTCTTTCAAACACCCCAGTTTCACAGAGAAAATCTGTGGCATTTAAAAGTGTTCAATTTAGTACAGCTCAGTGATGCATGTAATCTTTGCTAACTGCATCCCATTTTCTCTGAACTTGGTTTTTCAGGCCCTCTTATGTTCTGGGTATATTTTTAGGTTTACTTTAAGTTTTGAGTGAAGTCAAGAATGTACCCAGGACATGTGAGCGCTGACAGGATAAATTTAATATTTGGATTTTTTAGGTGCAATTTTTACCTTCCCTCTGTTGGAAATACAGGAAATTATCTATGCCCAGAAAAAGAAGTATAATTTTTAAAAGTGGAGTCCACAATTTAAGCTTACGTCTGACTCAAGGGATTTGTTTATCTCTTGAATCTCATCTGGAAAAAGCGAGAAAATTAAGATGGTTAATAGTGCCTGGAAATTTACAAAATTAGAGAAAATCTCTCATTGAATAATCTAACTATGGCTCTATGCCACTTCAACTGCTTCTCTCTATCCCTTCTTTTAACACTGTCCTGTGTTTCTTAGACTGTTGTGGACAGATATCAGACCCTATAACTTTTCATTAAAGTCAGGGCCACATGCTGGCGTTTTATGTTTTCAGTTTCTCTTATATGAGGAAAGATGCTAAGCAGATGTATCAGATGGTAAACATTGCATATTGGGAAATGAAGTATTTTCTCTTTGAATTTAAGATGATTTAATGTATAAGGGTGTATTTTTAATTGAACATTTTCCTCTCCCCTATCAAATTCAAACTTTCCTTTGTCCTCAGTTCTGTCTTTTCAAGAAATAAATTGTAGAAAGCATAGAGGAAAAATTGTTCAGCTATTTTCTTGGCCAGGCTTTCTTTTCAGGCCACCCGGTTTATATTTCAGGTCATTCCATTCCATGATTGTTACCTATGCTTAAACAAAATACCAGATGTCTTTTCCTTTAAAATCTAAACATCTCTGAGTGCCTTTTTTCTCTTTCGTATTAAATACATGTGAACTAATAAATAAGTCTCTGTTACCGAAGCCTTTCTCTCTGTACAAAATCCTGTAGAAGGTGGGTGTAGGTTCCAGAAGTAGACCGTACTGGTCAAATTCTCTTTCCATCCTTGACCAGCTCTGTGGCCTTGGGCAACTTAAGCCTTAGTGTCTTCATTTGTAAAATGAGTATATAAAGTAATAGCACCTAATTCATACAATGGTGGGAGTTAAATGAGATTATGTCAAGTGTTTTAGGTTAAGTTACTAGGGAGGCAGATTCTCAGGTGGAGGTCAGCATTCAGAATGTTTATCATTTATTAGGGGATGCTCTTAGGATCAACACCTCTGGAAAATAAGCTGTAGTGCATTCCCAGCAAAGACCTCAGCCAGTCCCACAGGGAAGTTTTTTCAACTGAGAGCTCATATGTGAGGGCCATCTTCTTTCAGGTCTCTAGTACGCTGGTGAAGTAAGTCCTTCATTCCTGAAGGGGGATCTGGATGGCACGTCACAGTTTCCACCAAAAGTGTTTAGTAAGTGCTCAACAAATATTAGCTATAGAGTAGTGCCAGTGTATATTTGTCTGAGAGACCATTCTCATCAGTACTACAAACAGTTGCTCCCATTATATATTTTAATTACAAGGGGCAGTATAGTGTTGTGGTCAGAGCACAGCTCTGGAACTGGACTTCATGAGTTCGAGTCCCATTTCCCCAGTTGGCAGCTGAATAGCCCTAGTGCATTAGGATAATGTGCCTTGGTTTCCTCACCTGCGAAATGGGAATAATAGTAGTATCTGTTTTCATAGAGTTATTACGAGGATTAAATGTGTTAATACTGAACACTTTGTACAGTGCCTGACATGTAATATGCTCTCTTACTGTGCCTATTGTTGTTATTATTTTCTTTTTTCTTTCAAGTTAAATATGTAGTCAGAAAGAACTTTGGAATCAGGCAATTATTGATTTAAAATCTCAGCTCTGATACTAACCAGCTATTTTAATTTTGTTATTTAATCTGTAGTATTCATGTTTTCTCATATGTTAAATGATGTCCCTTACAGAATTCACCAAAATTATGAATGTATTACGAACCTGTGTTTTAGTTCTTTTTCTGAAATATGGGAATAATCCTGCCTTAGGATGTTGTGAAGATTATATAAGTTGATATATGAGACAGAGAGGGATTCCTGATGCAAAGTACACTTGAAGTTAAATGTTAGCTAATAGGATGAAGATGATGAAGGCATCAGTGTTACATATGTAGAGTACTCTGCACAGGACCTTGCATATGTAAGTGTTCAAATCTTACTTTTGAAGCCCATCATGGATCTGTTTTCTTTTTTCTATTTCACCTTTGTTTCCTATTTAATCTGGTCTGCTATTCCTTTATTCTTGATTATTCGTTTCCTCTTCCCTCATTTGCTTTACATTTTTGAATGTTATGTGTAGGTCACCATTAAACCACATCCTCTAAAATCTTAAAAAAAAAAAAACAACTTTTATTTTCTTTGATTTTTTTGGAGATGATAAGGCCTCCCAAAATATCTTGACTATAAATATCACCTGCTGGAGGCACCCTGGTGGCTCAGTTGGTTAAGCGTCTGACTTGATTTCGGCTCAGGTTATGATCTCACAGTTCATTTTGTGAGATTGAACCTCATGTCAGGCTCTGCACTGGCAGTACAGAGCCTGCTTGGGATTCTCTGCCTCTCTCTCTGCCATTCCTCTTCTAGCCTGCATCATCTCCTTATCTCTGTCTCTCTCTCTCTCTCTCAAAATAAATAAAAATAAACATAATGAATGAATGAATGAATATTACCTGCTAGTGTGTACCTTGCTTGTACTATGTTATTCTGTTGTCATGTTATCTTTCCTGGTATTATAATAGTTGTTACCTTTATAAGTTCATCAGAAAAGGATCTTGATTTGGCATAGCCATTTACTTTTTATAACAGCTTATAAACTATTTCTCTTTAAAATAGTAGATAATAGGGGTGCCTGTGTGGTTTAGTTGGTTGAGCATTCAAGTCTTGGTTTTTGACTCGGGTCATGATGCAAGCCCCACAAAGGACCTCTCGCTGAGTGTGGATCTTGCTTAATATTCTCTCTCTCTCCCCTGCCCATCCCACTCGTGTACTTGCACTCTCTCTCTCTCTCAAACAAAAAAATAAAATAGCATATAATAATAAACAATGATAACCAAAACTGTCTTTAACACTCCAGAGGAAATAAATAGCCTGATTAAATTCACCTTATTCATACACACAGAGTTTTTATGTTGTTTTAGATTTACGTACTGCCAAGTATTAACCTTAAATTGTTACTTTGACAAAGATTTGATAATATAATTATGGTCTTTATAATTAATCATGTAGAAAATCATATTAATTAAATAAATAAAAACTTAAGGAAAAAGAACATTTTGATTGGGCTTATTCCACAGCAATAAGGAGAAGAGTGGCTCAAAATAGAAGCAGACATCTGTGGAAGTACAGAAGAAAAATCTGCAGTTCTTAAAAACCTAGACTTTTCTTTTGAGGATATTATCATATAGAGATCTAGGAAATAGCGCAGCTTCAAACATACCCCCTAATAGATAGAGTAAAGCTGTATTTTTGATGGCAGACAAAGCTATCATCTTTGTTCAGACTTTGAACTACTACTGTAGCATCTCTTACCCAGGAATCCCAAATTCCCGTAATTCTATACATAGTAGTTATTACATGTTAAATATATAAAGCATGAAACTTTTCTTCATGTAAGTCCTTGTGAGTGTATAAATTATATCTCATTGTTTTTAGAACTTTCTCTGGGATTTTCCTGATTATCCCCACTGAAGGGAGACCTGTGCCCTATTGGTATGTCTTTTAGAGAATTATAGCACAGGAGAATTTTCAGTTACATTTTCTCATTAAGAGATCTTGCTTCCCTGAAAAATATGAGGGGACTAGACAGATTTTGTGAGTGTGTGTGAAATAAACTAGATTTGTTTTGTATTTTCATGTCTCCGTGCTTGGCATGTAGTGGATACTCAGTATGTAGTGATGGTTGAATGAGTCCATAAAAATCTGTTGTCAATTTAGAAGTGATTCTTTTGGGATGCCACGTATGTATCTCTTGCATCAAAGTCCACAACAGTTCTGAAATTGCTTGCAGAGTTCAGAGCCTGTGGTATAGTCTTTTGAAAATACTCATCTTTTTTTGTCAGTTAACATTAAGCATTTATAGTACATATTTTTAACAACGATTTCATCTATCAGTAGTTCATTTTCTTTGTTGTTAAAGCATGGTTGACAGTGTTGCATTAGTTTCAGGTGTACAGCATAGTGATTTGACAAGTCTAAATGTTATGCTATGCGAACCACAAGTGTAGGTACCATCTGTCACCGTACTGTGCTCTTAAAATACCATTGACTACAATGCCTATGCTGTACCTTTTATCCCTGTGACTTACTCATTCCAGAACTGGAGGCCTATATCTCCTATTCTCCTTCACCCATTTTGCCCTTCTTCCCTTCTCTAATTCCCCTCTGGCCACAATAAGTTGTTCTCTGTATTTATGGGTCTGTTTCTGCTTTTTGTTTGTTGATTTGTTTTATAGATTTCACATATAAATGAAATCATATAGTATTTTTGAATCTCAGTCTGACTTATTTCACTTAGCATAATGTCCTCTGGGTCCATCCATGTTGTCTCAAATGGCAAGAACTCATTTTTTATGGCTCAATAATATTCCATTGTGTATACGAACCACATATTTTTTACCCATTCATCCATTGATGGGAACTTAGGTTTCTTTCATGTGTTGTCTATTGTAAATAATGCTGCAGTAAACATAGAGAATTGCTAGATTGTATGGTATTTCTACCATACAAAATTTTTAATTTTTTGAGAAACTTCTATCCTGTTTTCCACAATGGTTGTACAGTTTACATTCCCACCAACAATACACAAGGTTTCCTTTTTCTCCACATTCTCACCAACATTTTCTATTTCTTGACTTTTAATTCTAGGCATTCTGACAGGTGTAAGGTGATATCTCATGGTGGTTCTGATTTGCATTTCCCTCATGATGAGTGACGTTGAGCATCTTTTCATGTGTCTGTTGGCCATCTGTATATCTTCTTTGGGAAAATGTCTGTTCAGGTCCTCTTCCCTTTTGTAAATTGTATTATTTGTTTTTTTGGTGTTGAGTTATATAAATGCTTTGTATATTTTGGATATTAACCCTTTATTAGATATATAATTTGCAAATTTCTCCCATTCAGTAGACTTTGTTTTGTTGGGTATTTGCTTTGCTGTGCAAAAGCTTTTTATTCTGATGCAGTCCCAATAGCTTGTTTTTGCTTTTGTTTTCCTTGCCTGAGAAAATCTAGAAAAATGTTGCTAAGATTGATAAAGAGTTTATTGCCTATATTTTCCTTTAGGAGTTTTATGGTTTCAGATTTAGGTTTTTAATCCATTTTGAATTTATTTTTGTGTATGGTGTAAGAAAGTGGTCCAGTTTCATTCTTTTGCATGGAGCTGTCCAGTTTTCTCAGCATCATTTATTCAAGAGATTATCTCATCCCCATTGTATATTCTTGCCTCTTTTGTTGTAGATTAATTGGCCATATAAGTATGGGTTTATTTCTGGATTCTGGGTTCCGTTCCACTGATCTTTGTGTCTGTTTTTGTGCCAGTACAATACTGTTTTGATTACTATAGCTTTGTAGAGTCTGGGAGTATCTGGCTGTGTTCTTCTTTCTCAAGATTGCTTTGGTTAGTTGTTCATTTATTCTCAATTATAGCAATTGCCTGCCACTGTTCCTTGTGTCAGTAACAGTAACTGAATGCTGAAGAGGGGGACAGTGAAAAATAAATGGCTCTATTCCTCCAGAGTTAATATTTAGAAATATATGTAGAAATTAGTATAATACAAAACACAATGTTATAATAGTTAGAAGTATACCATGAAGTAGAGAAGGTATCCAGGTGAGCTTCATGGAGGAGGTAGTATTTCAGATGGATAGGAAAATGTGGGAGAAGGGTATAGCAGGCAAAAAAAGAAAGAAAGAAAGAAAAGAAAAAAATTGTAAGCAAAGACCCAAAAGCAGAAAAGCACTTGGTTCAATTAGAAAATGGTGAATAGTAGGTTAAGTAAGAAAAGAAACAGGAAGAGAACTTTAGAGCCGAGGTCCCTGGGTATAAATTTCAGTACTGACACACATTAACTATCCTTTAACAAGTGACTTGAACTCTGTACCTTAGCTCCTCATCTCTAAAATGGGAATAGTATCTTTACTATTTCACAGAGTTGATATGAAGAATGAGATACCATATGTAACACACCTAGAACGATGCCCAGCACATAGCAAGCATTATGGAAGTGTTAGATGGCAGGAGAATGGCACATCTTTCCTGGAAGCCACTGAAAGTTTTTGAGCAAGAGGGTGAAGAGATAGGGACTGTTCTTTGATAGGATGATCCTGTCAGTACTGTGCAAAACTGAACATCAGAGAGATGTTAGTTGAAAGAGACCTGGAAGGGGGAATGGGAAGGGCCTTTTGTTTATTTTACTCACAGTGTCCTGTGCTTGTATATAGCTTTTGGATACTGCCATATCTTGATTTTCTTTCTTTCTGTTACTATTTTTTTTTTTTGATGTTCTATTAAAATGAAAATACAGAGGCACCTGGGTGGCTCAGTCAGTTAAGCATTGGACTCTTGGTTTTGGCTCAGTTCAGGATCTCACAGTTAGTGGGTTTGAAGCCCACATTGGGCTCTGTGCTGACAGTGAGAAGCCTGCTTGAGATTCTCTGTCTCCCTCTCTCACTCTCTAGCTCTCTCTCTCAAAAATAAATCAGTAAACATTAAACAAAATGAAAATAGGAAGGACGATGGGGAAGCCAGGATTTGTTAACTTTAGGTACTATTAGCTAGGGAGGGACTTATGTTACATTTGAGTACCCTGAAAGGCTTTGTGTAGCTGTTGGAAGATGCATTCTTGCACTACCACTTTCTGTATTCTATTGAGCTTTTAAGGGTCTCCCGTACCATATTGGTTACTTAGGTGCAGTTCACTAAAGTGCCCTACTGCTAATCTGATCACCTTTCACTTATTCCTGTGCAGCAGCTCTGGGATGCTGGTAAAGGGCCACAAGTTTTCCTAGAAAAATTTCACGTGATGCATTGAACATAGTATTTTATTTAAAATATCATTCCGGGCAAATGAACCATAATGCAGGTTTGTAAGGGGGAATTTATAGAAATGTTTCCAAGGTGAACATACCATTTACAGACATAAATCTTTTTTTAACAAGAAACTCACTTTATTATTTAATTTTTTTTTTTATTTGAGTATAGTTGACACACACTGTTGCGTTAGTTTCAGGTCTACAGCCTTGTGATTCAACTTCTCCATATGTTACCACAAGTGTAGCTACCATCTGTCACCACGTAATGCAATTATATCATTGACTATATTCCCTATGCTGTACCTTTTAGTTCCATGACTTATTCATCTCGTAACTAGAAGCTTGTATCTCCCACTCCCTTTTACCCATTTTGCCCATCCCCCTAACCCTATTCCCTCTGGCAACCTTGAGTTTGTTCTCTGTACTTATGGATGTGTTTCTGCTTTTTGTTTATTTGTTCATTTGTTTATTTTTTTAGATTTCACATTTAAGTGAAATCATTTGGTGTTTGTCTTTGTCCTTTTTCACTTAGCATAGTACCTTCTATATCCTTCCATGTTGTCTCAAATAGTGATCCCATTCTTTTTATGGCTGTATAATATTCCTCTGTGTCTGTGTGTGTGTCTCTGTGTGTATGCGTACACCACATTAGGTTGCTTCCAAATATCTATTATAAATACAATAGCGTCGCAATAAAATAGGGGTGCATATATCTTTTCAAATTAGTGTTTTTTTGTTTTCTTTGGCTAAATACCCAGTAGTGGAATTGTTGGATCATATAGTATTTCTGGTTTTAATTTTTATAGGAACGTCTGTACTGTTTTTTATTTTTTTATGTTTATTTTTTAGAGAGAGAGCGAGACAGACAGACAGAACATTAGTGAGGGAAGGGCAGAGAGAGAGGGAGAAACAGAATCCAAAACAGGCATCAGGCTCTGAGCTGTCAGCAGAGAGCCCAATGTGGGTCTCAAACTCAACGAACCGCGAGATATGACCTGAACTGAAGTCAGTCACTTAACTGACTGAGTCACCCAGGTGCCCCGCCTCTGTACTATTTTCCCCATGACTGCACCAGTTTACATTCCCACCAGCAGTATACAAGAGTTCTTTTTTTCTTTACATTCTCACTAACACAATATTTTATCTTGAAGACAAATCTTCAAAAATTATCAATTTATGAACACATAACAGGATATACATTTGTACAATAATAACACCACAAAAAGAAAATGATTAGTAGTTTGCAGTCACTGAGGAAGGGCTCTTGTGATTGGAGACTACAGCAGGAGTAGGGCTCTTTTCTCCCAGGTATATCCAAGGAACCACTAAACATCTGTTTTCACTTCACAAGGAAAAGAAGGTTTGAAACAATATGCGATACTCTAAAAATGAAATAGAACTCCATGATGAATTAAGAGCAGAAACCTGAATGGAAGTCATTATGAATATAGTCTCTGCCTCTTGTTGAAAAGACAAGACTCACTAGGAAAAACCTTCAGTCATCAGTTTAGTGAAAGTCAAGACTCAACATTGGAGATATTGGAAGGAACTGGGATCTCTTTGTCAATTCCAGCATAGGGTTTTATATTGATATGTATTATCAGAGCCTCGTTTTGCAAATGAAAGCAAACAAAAATCATTTGGTAGTGAGGAAATCAGTAATTTAGTTTTTTTGAAATGTAATTACTTCTCAGGTTAGAATTAGCCATTTGCTACCTGTATCTTCTACTAAATTCAGATATGTTGGTTCTTGTTAAGCCCTGTCGTTGGAGATTGAGTGGCAGGAAACAGATTCAGACTGCCGATTCTTCAGTGTAACATCAGGCCAATGAAACTGGAATGGGATGGAACTCATTAAGAGTATTTCATAATTCCTAATAAACTGGCTAAAAGAAATGTATGAACATTCAAGAATATGAAATGAATTCTCAGCCATGGATGCCATTCTTTCCCCTAATAGCCAGAAAATCTCAAAATAGTTCTGGGTTATAAACAAAAGGTTACCTGCTTTGCCTGAGGTTTTTCATTTGTTAACTATGATGTCTTCGTACGTTTAGACTGCTATAACAAAATACCATAGACCAGGTGGCTTACAAACACCAGAAATGTCTTGGAATTTTAGAGGCTAGGAAGTCCAAGATTAAGATACCAGCAGATTTATTGTCTGGTGGGAACGTGCTTCGCAGTTTATAGATGACATCGTCTCTGTCTTCACATTTTAGGAGGAGTGAGGACTCTCTCTGGGGTCTCTCTTATAAGTATAGGATCCCATTCATGAGGCCTCTGCCCCCATGACCGTATCACTTCAAAAGAGCCCCATCTCCACCTGCCACCCCACCGGGGGAATAGATTTCAGCATATATGAAATTTGAGGGGAAATAAGTAGTCGATGGCACATCATGTTAATATTAGCTGTTCAGAGCAGCATGACTTGTACTAGTCAGAGAAGCAGAAATAAAAACCTGTGTTTACAGGCATTTCCAGCAAATGAAAGCAAGAATTATTGTTTGTTGGGAATGGCAGTAGAAACTCAAAACTCATCAAAATAACACTTTTTTTTTTTTTTTTTTTGCTTTTTGGCATTCTTCTGAAAGTCCTTCTTATCAGTGCTGTGAGAGGAGTTTGAAGAATAACTGGGCATCCAGCTATGCCAAGGATTTAAATTGACCTGAAGGCCTTCATGCAAATAAGACTCCTGTTAGCAAACAGAATTCTCTGATTTGTTGCTGTTTTTGATATGACTAGTTGATATTAACCTCCAGTGGGATATTGACTATTGAAGTATATGGAACCACATTATAAATTGTGAAGCATTACCAAATACATCTCTTTAAGATTGCCCTATTCCTACTGGTGGGTAGTGCTCATTCTGCAAATATTTACCAAGTGCATACTATGTACCAACTACTCATCTAAGTTCTAGAAAAATGATAATAAAACATAACATTTTATATATAAATATATAAATAAAAATACATAAAGCCATTAATTGAGAACTTCTGGTGGTGATAAGTATCGTGAAGAGAAAAAAACAGGCTGTTGAGATAGAGTGTGAGGAAGAGAGTGGGTTGTGAGCAGGGAAGAAATATTTTAAATTGGTTAGTCAGGAAGGTCACTTTGAGGGTCTGACAGCTGAATAGAGCCATGTGTATTGAGTAGAAGTCAGCCATAAATTCCAGCTTGGTGGAGCAAGCTTGGCTTATTCAAAGAATGACAGAAAGGCCAGGACATGAGGTAAATAAAGCTCATTGGGACTTGTAATCTTATAGGCACCGAATGGCAAATGAGTGAGGGAAGATACACAGTAAAATATCTTTACTCGTCAATTTTTATTTTTCTTTTTGCATGGGTTTCTTCATAAGTTAAAGAGACAAGATGAACCATTTTAAAGAACAGAATTATCTTGGCTGTTTTACTCCTTTCCCTGAGTGTCCTTAGGAAGTTTTACCTTTGAATACATGTCTCCATTCTTCCTACTTTGACTATTCAGACATATCCTCTCCAATTAATAACTTTTTGATAAAGTTTACAGAGGAAATACAGATAACTGTATATGCTTTTTTATTAAAACCCTTATCAAAGAAAATGGAGGGAAGGAATATGCCAAATAAATACATAATATGATAATTCTATCTTTTGAAGCAAATTCTGCCTTTGTTATTATAATAGATTCAGGTCATTGTGTTCCTTCAGGTCCATACCACTTAATATATAAATTTGGGCAGATTACTTAACCTCTGTTGAAACTCAATTTTCTCATCTATAATATGTGAAGGTAATTACTCTTTATCTCACAAGTTTGTGAGGATCACACGAGATCATGTATATGAAGTGTTTAGCATGGTGCTTGGCACACAGAATAGATAATATTTATGGAGCACTTCCTGTTATGTTATATGTTATGTTCATGAATATCTTCATTCCTTCCAGTCACCTCCCAGTAAACCTTTCTGCAAACTTTTTCAAGTAGCCCCAGTAAACTTTTATGTTGACTTTTCCCCCACCTTATATCACTGATCAAATTTTTTTTTCTCCAATGTCCAGCTGAAAGAAACTGTATATTTATGAGACCATCTTTTTGGTAACAAAAATGCCAGGAGTCCATGGTCTCTTAAAAACCTAGTATTAATTTAGGCTCCTGTCAAGCTCCTAACAAAGCCTATACATACTGTGTAGCTATACCAAGGATTCCAGAGCATAGGTGAAAACGTGTGAGTATGTAGCCCTTGATCTCCTGAGCTGTATTTGGCAAGTATCCAGCCTCTCATTTTTATCTAATTAATGACATTCCTGGCATATGGGGATCATGTAACACAGAATCTGTTCATACTCTGCCTGCAAAAACCCACTTTGTTCTCCACCTGCAAAAAAAAAAAAAAATTGGCAACCTCTGCTATTCATTTCTTTATTGTGTCATTTTAAATGCACATTTTGAATTCTCCTTCCTTCCCCCTTGCCTCCCTCTCTCTCTTTCCTTCTTTTTTTCCCCCTCTCCTCTTCCATCCCTTCTCCCTTCCCCTGCATCCCATTCTCCCTCCCTCTCTCCATGTCTGTCTGTCTGTCTGTCTTTGTCTTTTTTCTGCGAAAGGGAAGAGAAGCATCTTGGGGGAGGTGGTATAATAGGAAACTAACATCATCACTTGAACTGATTCTAAAAGTTTTCTCTAAACTTAAGGATGGCTCACTTGAGTAATGCTAACATTATCATGGTCCTCTTAAAAGGCCATGACCATTCCCACCACCACATTTTAGCTTCTGCTATTTTCCTTGCTTAGAATACTTTCTCCTCTTCGTCCATCTTCTAAGACTAATCTTAAATCTTAAGTCTTCCAGTAAATCTTATTAACTCTTGGCTTGATCTTTTTTCTTCCCTCTATTATGCCATTTGATACTTTTTGCTATTTTACTCATATTATTGAGCCTTGTACATAAGTTTAAAGGCTTGTTTTACCAATTAGATTGTGTGTGTTTTTTTCAGAGCAGTGACTAGGTTATATACATTTTGTGGCTTATTGTTTCCATCTCTCCATACCCCAGCCATCATCAAGCTTTGAAACACCTGAATATTAATGTCTTCTCTGGGGAAAAGGACATGTAAGCAAATTTCTAGACCTTTTGAACAGAATCAAAGACAACTGTATATAACATTATAGACACTACACAGGGCAAAACTTTGCTCTTATAGTAAGAAGCCTACCTACAATAACACATAGGCCAATTTGAATCCCTCAGCACCTACCTCCACACCTCCCTTCACCTCAGATTTCCAAGTGAGTTTACAATGTCTCATTCCGAGCATCCAGATCAAATCTGGAAAAGTTATGCCAGTGCCCAAATAAGTTAACAATCCCTGAAAAAAAATTAGGGTTTTTGTTTCTCCTTTTATATGCTCTTGATTCATTTAGCCTCTCATATCACCACCAGAAAGAAGAGTGAATGCCAGCCATTCAAGCGTTTAAATTTTTTGTTGATAGCTTCAGTAATTTGGTGAGAGAAGTTAGGGAAAAGTCTAGACTCTGAGGAAATTTAAGAACGGTGATTTTCATTTATCCACTTCTTGATTTCGTCAGTTTATGACAAACCATAAAAACAAATTAATGCATAAAGGAAAGATCACTATATATCCTCAGAAGAAAATAATTATTATTGAAGTTAAAAAATATGGAACATTTAAAAGTAAAGAAGATGGTAACTAGTGAACTCTTATATAAATTAAAGATTATCACTGAAATCCTGAATAAACAGGCCATCTAACAGAGGAAGATATCTATACTTGGTAACTACAACCTGATATGTAAGTTTAAAAGAGAGGAAGAGAAGACAGTGCTGAGCAAGGAGCCATGTATACCTGGATGTGCTCTATTAAAAGAGGCGCTTGATTGCTCAGTAATTGCAGAGCTAGGCTCTTGGGGAGGCCTTTGTCATCCCTCCTTGGCTGACACCAGACGATAGTGTGGCTCTGTGATAAGAAACAGAGGACCAGTGTCTCCATGGTAACTAACTGAGCTCTATATATTACACTCATTACAAATGAAGATAGATAGTAAAAAAAAAAATAATAATGTATTAGCGCAGAGAGAGAATATATATGTGAGTGTATATATGTATCTTGTCTTCTATCTAGAAAGTGAATAAAATAAAATAAAATTGTGATTGCGCTGAATAGACAAGGTTGATAGGCCTTTTTTCCCCATCGGTGCAGGTAAATATTTCATTTTTCAGCTCCTCTGATGGTTTTGTTCTGAATCCACCCAGCTGTAGCTTGAAAGATTAATGATGGGCAGCAAAAGAACCTGAGAAGAGGCAATGAATGAATAGAAACCAGCACCAGAGAAGAAAGAGTTCTGTCTGGCCTTTGGGACAAATAAATAAGGATTTACTCAGTCTGCTAGATTCATCCCCATAGCAGGAAAACCTGGAACCCATTAGATTGGAAACCTGGACGTTTTTATAATGTAATGTTTCCTAGAGTTCCAAACTTGCACAGAATAGTGACAGGAAAAAAGAAAAAAAATGGGGGGGGGGGATGGAAAATCAGCAAGTACCTTTCTAATTTTCTCTTCTGTAGGTATTGATTTTACTTTAACACAACTAACTTTACTATGTGTCTCCTCATGTAAGACCATTACACTTACGTATAGATCTTTATAAGGTTAAACACATTTTTAAAAAACTCAGTCTGCCTATGTCATGCATTTAAAGAAAAAGGCTAGATTAAAGAAGTCATCAGTGAGTAAACTGTTAACACTGGAAATTAAAAGTTTTGATTCAAGACACAGAATTCAAATATTTGGTCAGAGAACAAAGACCCAGGAGCTTTTTGCAATGTTATATTAGGTTTGGTGTATTAGTCCATCTGCTCTTAGATGAATGACTTTAAATTCTGAAAGAAGTACCCTTGGTAGCCCAGCAGGGACTTTTGCTGATCCTTAAGGTTGGTTTCTATCCCACCTGTGTTTCTTTCTCAATAACGCCATTTTCTGAAGAAGTACTTGGGTTATTGCTACAAAGGGTATTAAATGTGTTTTTAAAATAGCTATTTCATCTAAGTAACATAATTTTATGCCCTTCATATTTTTTAAATATTACTTATTGTCAAACTGGTTTCCATACAACACCCAGTGCTCATCCCAACAAGTGCCCCCCGCCAATGCCCATCACCCACTTACCCCTCCCCCACCCCCCATCAACCAACCCTCAGTTTGTTCTCTGTATTTAAGAGTCTCTTATGGTTTGCCTGCCTCCCTCTTTGTAACTTTCTTCCGCCTTTTGCTCCCCATGGTCTTCTGTTAAGTTTCTCAAGATCCACGTAGGAATGAAAAACATAAGGTGTCTGTCTTTCTCCGACTGACTTCTTTGACTCAGCATAATACCCTCCAGTTCCATCCACGTTGCTGCAAATGGCCAGATTTCATTCTTTCTCATTGCCAAGTAGTATTCCATTGTATATATAAATCACATCTTCTTTATCCATTCATCAGTTGATGGACATTTAGGATCTTTCTATGATTTGGCTATTGTTGAAAGTGCTGCTATAAACATGGCACATATACTCCTATGCATCAGCACTCCTAAATCCCTTGGGTAAATTTCTAGTACTTCTATTGCTGGGTCACAGGGTAGCTCTATTTTTAATTTTTTGATGAACCTCCACACTGTTTGCCAGAGCAGCTGTACCAGTTTGCATTCCCACCAACAGTGTAAGAGGGTTCCCGTTTCTCCACATCCTCACCAGGATCTGTAGTTTCCTGAGTTGTTCATTTTAGCCTCTCTGACTGGTGTGAGGTGGTATCTCAGTGTGGTTTAGATTTGTATTTCCCTGATGACGAGTGACGTTGAGCATCGTTTCATGTAACTATTGGCCATCTAGATGTCTTTGGAAAAGTCTATTTGTGTCTTCTGCCCATTTCTTCACTGGATTATTTGTTATTTGGGTGTGGAGTTTGGTGAGTTCTTTATAGATTTTGTGTACTAGCCTTTTATCTGATATGTCATTTGCCAATATCTTTTCCCATTCCGTCAGTTGCCATTTAGTTTTGTTGATTGTTATCTAATGAAAATATCACTTGGGATTCCTATTAAAATTAAATATCCCTGTGTCCCTCCCATGGATTTTAATTTAGGTCAGAAGCTGAAACTGGTGTTCTGTAGTTTTAGACAAGACCGGATGCATTCAGGGTGGTGTGGCTGTAGACATGTAGTTTTAATAATTACTTAGTGAATACTGTGAATGCCAGAATGAATTTAGTGAATGCCAAAAATTCACTGTTCTAATGACTTTTTAAAAAAAAAGGTGCCCTAATTACTTTTTGAAGCAAAGAGAATTCCAGACTCCAGGGAATTGCTAGCCACGGGAGAGGCTAGACCATGAATTCTGACTCTGATAAGGATCGAGAGAACAAGGGTAATAACATTCAGCACAAGTGGTGCTTCTAAAAAATATGTTTTTCCTCTTCTCTCTTAGAAGAAATAGATCTCTTATCTATTATTTTGTAAGAACAAGTGAGGACAAAACTGATCATGGTCCAGTTGGAAGTTTTTTCTCCAGAGTGGCCCAAAGTAAAGGCAGGTAGGTTCTGGGATATCCCTGGCTATTGGAGTCCTACCTTAGAACCTGATATCCACTTCCTTTGCTTGGACCCTTCTTGCTGCTTCCATCCAAATGCCCTTGGTACAGTTGAGAACCCTTTAACACCAAGGTTTGGAGACAAAAAGTAGAACCCTCAAGTGAGGCAGAGCTGTCTCAGAAATATGGGAAAATGCAAGAAAATTGAGCAAAAGGACAATTTTTTAAAAAACTGCCATAGAACCTAGAATGTTGTGTCCTCCCAAAATTCATGTTTTGAAACCTACTCTCCAGTGTGATACTATTTGGAAGTAAGATGTTCGAGATGTGATTAGGTCATAGGGCTCTGGAATGGAATTAGTGCTTTAAAAACAAGACCCCAGAGAGACCTTTCACCCCTCTGCCTTGTTAAGATACTGTGAAAAGACTGCTGCCCATCAGTCAGGAAACGGGCTTGCACCCGCTCTACTTACCAAATCTGCCCAGTGCCTTGATCTTGGACTTTCCAGCTCTCAGACATTTGAGAAATAAATTCCTATTGTTTGTGAAGTATCCTCTCTATGACATTTTGTTGTAGCAGCCCGAGAAAACTAAGACAACTACCAAAAGGAAATTGGGCCATAGTTTTTTATGTTGTATTTTTATTTATTTTTATACTTATTTATTTTGAGGGAAAGAAAAGAGAGTGCATGCCAGCATGAACTGGGGATAGGCAGAGACATAGGGAGAGAGAGAGAATCCCAAGCAGGCTCCTCACTGTCAGGGAGCCCAGAACCAGTGCAGAGCCTGAACTCATGAACCGTGAGATCATGATTTGAACTGATGTCAAGAGTCAGGTGCTAAGCCAACTGAGCCACTCAGGTACCCCTGGGCCATAACTTTTTAAAATGAACATGAGCCCTGGAACATATAGCACAATAGGAACCAAACTTTGATAAAAAACAGTCTGTCATCATATGCATATATCAAAATACATAGATTATTAAATATTAGAAATTATTTGTGAATTATTTGAATTAACATTAATTCTAACATTCTATTTAAAATGTTCAGTGTTTGGGGCCCCAAAGTTGGTCAGTTGGTAGTGTCTGACTCTTGACTTTGGCTCAGGTCATGATCTTGCAATTCTTGAGTTTGAACCCCATATCAGGCTCGGTATTCTCTCTCTCCTCTCTGCCCCTCGCCTTTCTCTCTCTTTCCCTCCCCCCTCCTCCCTCCCTCCCTCCATCCATCCCTCCCCCCCCATATATGTAAGTAAACAAGTAAATCTTTAAAATGTTTAGTCTTCATTGCTTGTTGTTCATATTGAAGAGCCCTTCGCAGTCTCAGAGTCTTAATCTCAAATGAAAATTGTGGTGAAGAAGCCTATACATTCATTCCCACATGTGTAAAATTGTCATAAAACAACTTAAGGAAGATGGAAAAAATCATTACAAACCTGTTCTCTCCTTTAACCAGATCGCTTTAATTCTTAGACTTTTTTTTTTCTTTTTGCTTCTTTAATCAATCAAGAAAATGCTCTCCTGTAGATACAGAGCTCAGAAGTGTACTCCTATACTTGCTCCTATCCATACCCAAGCCGCTTGATCTCCAGGGAAAAGGTTGACATCTGGGGAGATTTCTTTGTTTCACTTTGTTCCAACAACCTGTTTGAAATATTCAGGCTTTTTATTGAAATTTGAGTCATCTTTCTCTCGTAGGTACTGTCTAAAAGTTTTCAGTGTTTAAAAGGGATTCCTAAAATGTTTTAAAAGGAATTGAGGCAATGCAGCCCAGGGTGAATATTACTATTATTTAATAAGAGCACAAATTGAACTTCTATGGTTTCTAAGCTGCTGCTTTAAAAAAAGTTATCTTTTTTAGAGAGAAGGAGGATGGGGCAGAGAGAGAGGAAAAGGCAGAGAAGGAGGGAGAGAGAGAATCCCAAGCAGGCTCCATGCTGTCAGCGCTGAGCCTGTTGCAGAGCTCCATCTCACAAACCGAGATCATGACCTGAGCTGGGATCAAGAGTTGGATGCTTAACCAACTGAGCCACCCAGGTGCCCCTCCAAGCTGTTGCTTTTTAATGGAAACATTTCATATATGCCTTTTAGGTTCCAATATGATATTAGTAAGACATGTTAACTCACCACATCAATGTCAGTTACCACACGAATATTTAGATGTCCAGATTTGGTGGCTCTGTTTTATTAGACATGCATGAACTTGCAATGAAAGCAGTTTAACATTATCCCAAAGACAAAAGATTTGGAAAAGCTCTAAAAAGCTTTGACTACTCTAGGGATTACAAATTTTAGTCTAATGATGCAGATTTATTGTATGCAGTAGGAGTTAAAAGGCATTTTTAAGAAGAAAAAACCTGGGATAAATTCCAGGTAACTGATTTCAAATGAGATCCTTAACTTATAAAACATTAACAGGTTTAGTAGACTCACAAACGTGAGGCTACACAGGTCTCTAAGATAACAGACCTGTGACATCAGAAACTAAATACTAGATAAGGCCATGTCTTTGAATTTTGATTATGGGCAGGAAGTGAGGACATTCTAAACAATGAGTATTACAATCAAGCGAAAAGGTAGTAAGACAAACCAATTTAAAAGAATAATTCTGACGTATATTGGGAGGGACTTAACTTGAAATAATAACCTCTAAGATTTTATTTGTTGCTTGTCCTGATCCTCATCCAGTATTTTAGTTCTAGGTTTCTTTTTTTTTTTAATAATTTATTGTCAAATTAGTTTCTATACAACACCCAGTGCTCAATCCAACGAGTGCCCTCCTCTGTGCCCATCACCCACTCTCCCCCCTCGCACACCCATCTCTCCCCTCAGTTCTTTCTTATTCTTTGAGAGTCTCTCATGTCATGTCGTCCTTTCTCTCTATGGGTTTTTTTTCCCCCTTTTCCCTCTTCCCCTCCCCCCTGGTTCTCTGCTAGGTCTTCCAAAGCCTACCTATGCGTGGGAACATATGGCATCTGTCTTTCTCTGCCTATCTTATTTCACTCAGCATAATATCCTCCAATTCCATCCATGTTGCCACACATGGCCAGATTTCATTGTTCCTCATTGCTGCATAGTATTCCATTGTATATATATATACCACATCTTCTTTATCCACTCATCAGTTGATGGACACTTAGTCTCTTTCCATGATTTGGCTATTGTTGAAAGTGCTGCTATGAACATTGGGGTACACGTGCCCCTATGCATCAGCAGTCCTGGATCTCTTGGGTAGATTCCTAACAGTGCTGTTGCTGGGTCATACAGTAAGTCTATCTTCATTTTTTTGAGGAAACTCCACACAGTTCTCCAGAGTGGTTGCACCAGTTTGCATTCCCACCAACAGTGCAAAAGGCTGCCTGTTTCTCCACATCCTCGCCAGCATCTATAGTTTCCTGATTTGTTCATTTTAGCCACTCTGACTGGTGTGAGGTGGTATCTCAGTGTGGTCTTGATTTGTATTTCCCTGATGATGAGTGATCTTGAGCATCGTTTCATGTGTCTGTTTGCCATTTGAATGTCTTCTTTGGAGAAATGTCTATTCATATCTTCCGCCCATTTCTTCGCTGGGTTATTCGTTTTTCGGGTGTGGAGTTTGGTAAGTTCTTTATAGATTTTAGATACCAGTCCTTTATCCGATATGTCATTTGCAATTATCCTTTCCCAATCTGTTAGTTGCCTATCAGTTTTGTTGGTTGTTTCTTTTGCCATGCAGAAGCTTTTTATCTTGATGAGATCCCAGTAGTTCATTTTTGCTTTTATTTCCCTTGCCTTTGGAGATGTGTCGAGTAGGAATTTGGTGCGTCTTAGGTCAAAGAGGCTTTTTCCTGTTTTCTCCTCTAGGATTTTGATAGTTTCCTGTCTCACATTCAGATCCTTTATCCATTTAGAGTTTATTTTTGTGAGTGGTGTAAGGAAGTGGTCTAGTTTCATTCTTTTGCATGTTGCAGTCCAGTTCTCCCAGCACCATTTATTAAAGAGGCTGTCTTTTTTCCATTGGTACTCTTTCCTGCTTTGTCAAAGATTAGTTGGCCATATACTTGCAGGTCCATTTCTGAGTTTTCTATTCTATTCCATTGGTCTATGTGTCTGTTTCTGTGCCAATACCATACTGTCTTGATGACTACCGCTTTGTAGTAGAGGTTGAAGTCTGGGATCGTAATGCCTCCCGCCTTGTTTTTGTTCTTCAGTATTACTTTGGCTATTCGGGGTCTTTTGTGGTTCCATACAAATTTTAGGATTGTTTGCTCTAGCTTTGAGAAGAATGCTGGTGCAATTTTGATTGGGATTGCATTGAATGTGTAGATTGCTTTAGGTAGTATTGCCATTTTGACGATATTTATTCTTCCAATCCATGAGCATGGTATGTTTTTCCATTTCCTTGTGTCTTCCTCAATTTCCTTCATAAGTTTTTTGTAGTTTTCAGCAAAGAGGTCTTTTACATCTTTGGTTAGGTTTATTCCTAGGTATTTGATGGTTTTTGGTGCAATTGTGAAGGGGATTAGCTTCTCTATTTCTCTTTCTGCTGCTTCATTGATGGTGTATATGAATGCCATCGATTTCTGTACATTGATTTTGTACCCTGCAACTTTGCTGAATTCATGGATCAGTTCTAGCAGGCTTTTGGTGGATTCTGTCGGGTTTTCCAAGTAAAGTATCATGTCATCTGCAAAGAGTGAGTTTGACTTTCTCCTTGCCAATCTTGATGCCTTTTATTTTGTTTTGTTGTCTGATTGCTGATGCTAGGACTTCCAACACTATGTTAAATAGCAGTGGCGAGAGTGGACACCCCTGTCGTGTTCCTGATCTCAGGGTGAAGGCTCTCAGTTTTTCCCCATTGAGGATGATATTAGCTGTGGGCTTTTCATAGATGGCTTTTATGATGTTTAAGTATGTTCCTTCTATCCCGACTTTCTCGAGGGTTTTTATTAGGAAAGGATGCTGTATTTTGTCAAATGCTTTTTCTGCATCAATTGACAGGATCATATGATTCTTATCTTTTCTTTTGTTAATGTGATGTATCACGTTGATCGATTTGCGAATATTGAACCAGCCTTGCATCCCTGGGATGAACCCTACTTGATCATGGTGAATAATTTTTTTTTTATGCTGTTGGATTCAATTTGCTAGTATCTTGTTGAGAATTTTTGCATCCATATTCATCAGGGATATTGGCCTGTAATTCTCTTTCTTTGCTGGGTCTTTGTCTGGCTTGGGAATCAAAGTGATGCTGGCTTCATAGAATGAGTCTGGGAGTTTTCCTTCCGTTTCAATTTTCTGAAACAGCTTGAGGAGGATAGGAATTAACTCTGTTTTAAATGTTTGGTAAAATTCCGCAGGGAAGCCATCTGGTCCAGGGCTTTTATTTGATGGGAGGTTTTTGATAACTGATTCTATTTCTTTACTAGTTATGGGTCTGTTCAAATTTTCTATTTCTTCCCGTTTGAGTTTTGGTAGCATGTAACTGTTTAGAAATTTGTCCATTTCTTCCAGGTTGCCGAGTTTGGTGGCATATAATTTTTCATAGTATTCTCTGACGATTGCTTTTATTTCTAAGGGATTGGTTGTAATTACTCCCTTTTCATTCATGATTTTATCTATTTGAGTTCTCTTTCTTTTCTTTTTGAGAAGCCTGGGTAGTGGTTTGTCTATTTTGTTTATTCTTTCAAAGAACCAGCTCTTGGTTTCATTGATCTGTTCCATTACTTTTTCTGTTTCCATATGATTAATTTGTGCCCTGATCTTTGTTATTTCTGTCTTTCTGCTGGATTTGGGTTGTTTTAGTTGTCTGCTTCTAGTTCCTTTAGGCGTACTGTTAGGATTTGTGTTATTGATTTTTCTTGTTTCTTGAGGTGGGCCTGGATTGCAATATATTTCCCTCTCAGGACTGCCTTTGCCGCATCCCAGAGTGTTTGGATTGTTGTATTTTCATTTTCATTTGTTTCCATATATTTTTTAATTTCTTCTTTGATTGCTTGGTTGACCCACTCGTCTTTTAATAGGCTGTTGCTTAGCCTCCATGATTTTGGGTATTTTCCATGCTTTTTCCTTTGGTTAATTTCAAGTTTCAAAGCATTGTAGTCTGACAATGTGCACGGTATGACCTCGATTCTATTATATTTATTCAGAGCTTCCCTGTGGCCCAGAATGTGGTCTATCTTGGAAAACGTACCGTGTGCAGTTGAGAAGAATGTAAATTCCTTTGCTTCTGGATGAAGCGCCCTGAAGATGTCTATTAGGCCCATCTGTTCTAAAGTGTCGTTCAGGGCCATTGTTTCTGTGGTGATTTTCTGTTTTGTGGATCTGTCCAGTGCTGAGAGAGGAGTGTTAAAGTCCCCTACTATCAGGACATTTTTATCGATAAGGTTACTTATGTTTATAATTAGTTGTTTTACATATTTGGGTGCCCCCAAATTCGGCGTGTAGATATTTATAATTGTTAGCTCTTCCTGCTGGATGGTCCCTGTGATTATTATATAATGCCCTTCTTCATGTCTTATTACATCCTTTACTTTAAAGTCCAGTTTGTCTGATATAAGTGTGGCTACTCCAGCTTTCTTCTGAGTTCCAGTAGCCTGGTAGATAGTTCTCCATCCCCTCACTTTCAATGTGAAGGTGTCCTCAGGTCTAAAATGAGTCTCTTGAAGACAGCAAATAGATGGGTCTTGTTTTTTAATCCATTCTTTTACCCTGTATCTTTTGATTGGTGCATTTAGTCCATTTACATTCAGTGTTAATATTGAAAAATATGGGCTTACAGTCACTGTATTATCCGTAGGTTTCATGCTTGTAAGTCTGTCTCTGGTAGTTTGTGTTCTTTGCAACCTTTCCTTCATAGGTTGCCTCTCAGGATCTCTTGTAATGCTGGCTTGTTGGAGATGAATTCCTTCAGTTTGTGTTTGCTGGGGAAAACCTTAATCTCTCCTTCTATTCTGAATGACAGGCTAGCTGGGTACAGGATTCTTGGTTGCATATCCTTCCTGCTCATCACGTTGAAAATATCCTGCCATTCCTTTCTAGCTTGCCATGTTTCTGTAGATAAGTCTGCTACTATCCTTATGTGTCTGCCCTTGTATGTTAAGTCCCTTTTATTTCTAGCTGCTTTCAGGATTCTCTCTCTGTCTTTATATTTGGCCAATTTCACAATGATGTGTCATGCAGAGGGTCTGAGGGGAGTTCTCTGTGCCTCTTGGATTTCCATTACTGTTTCCTTCCTCATGTTGGGGAAGTTCTCAGCAATGATTTGTTCAAGTACCCCTTCGACTCCTTTCTCTCTCTCTTCTTCCTCTGGAATTCCTATAATACAGATATTGTTTCCTTTGAGTGCATCACTCAGCTCTCGAATTCTCCTTTCCTCTTCCTGGATCAGCTTCTCTCTCTTTTTATCTGCTTCCTCTTTTTCCATAAGTTTATCTTCTAATGCACTTACTCTTTCTTCTACCTCTTCAATCCGTGCTGTGGCTGCTTCCAATTTGCCTTGTATTTCATCCAAGGCCTTTTTTAATTCTTGCTGACCATTTTTAAGGTCCTTGAACTCTGCTGCGTGGGATCCCTTGCATTCATCTATGCTTTTTTTCAAGCCCAGCGATTAGTTTTATGATTATCATTTTATATTCGTGCTCTGTTATGTTGCTTATATCTGTTTTCACCAATTCTTGAGGTGTCACTACTTCCTGTAGATTCTTTTGAGGAGAATTCTTCCTTTTCGTCATTTTGGCTAGGTGTGTTTTGGATTGTTTCTTGGAGTTGCCCTGGAAAGGGAAACAGGCTGACAGACAAACAGACACCCGAAATACTCAAATGTACCAACAAATGATACAGACAAGCGGTTCACAACAGAAAAAAGAATAACAAATGACACTCTGAGGGCAATGTCCTGAAGTACCAGCTACATCGTAAGCACAGGGTATGTAGTGTGCTGGTGGCAGAGCGTCTACAGAGAGAATAATGAATGACAGTTGCGGAGGAAAGAAGGAAATGGTCTTTGCCCAGGTAGAGTGACTAAAGAGCTTAATCCAGACTGAGAGAAATCAGAATAAGGACGATTGCAAGGAAAAAGGAATGAAGACAGAAATTGCTCGGATGAGATTATGTGGCCTGGTTATTCCAGAGAGAAATAGGGAAGTACAGAAGGAGATGTAGAACATGCCTTTAGAGAGTGGGTTAAGATTCTGTTTAAATCAGCCAGGACCCTGGATAGTCAGCTCAGGAGTGGGGATCAGTAAGAAGAAAAACGGGGAGCATATATTTTAAAAATAAATGACCTAGAGTTACTCCAGGCAGTGGTCTGAACTTGGCCTCTGTAGCTCCCTTTGAGAGGTGTCACTCCTGTACAGATGGGCGTGGTTTAGTGTAGGCAGGTAGTCTCCACTGAGGCAGGGATGGCTCTGGGATTGACTTCTTGGGGCTGGTGCTTATGGGCCAGTAAGACAACAATGGCGTCCCTTCAGTCCTTTGTTCCCAGTCCCTGGGCTTCCACTCGCCCCCTTGTTTCTGTCCTCACTCTGCTATGGGCGCCGGTGCAGTGTGGTCCACAGGTCGGTGGGCGCCTACCTGCCTGCCACTCCCGATCCGCTGCACATGTGTCAGGGTTAGAGGTGCTCCGCAGGCGACTCAGCGCCCAAAGGCAGCCGGACGCGCTGAGGGCTCCCCGCTCGGCTGGCCGTGGCGACTGGTGCGCACTCCCAGCTAGGGTGACAGCGGTGGCGGCAGTCCCAGCGGTTGTTCGCTCCCCAGGGGGCCATTGGCGGCGCCTGGCACGCAATCCCCGTTCAGGCGGGCAGAGGCGGTGGTCCCAGATCGCTGGCTCCCCCCGGGGCTGCAACGCGACTAGCGCGCACTCCCCGCTCGGGCGACAGCGGTGGCGGCAGTCTGGCAGTTGTTCGCTCCCCAGGGGGCCAGCGGCTGTAGCGGGCGCCTGGCGCACACTCCCGCTCGGGGGATAGCAGTGGCTGCAGTCCCGCAGTCGGTAGCTCCCCACGCTGCTGGCGGCTGAGCGACTCTGGGCCTGTGCTTCCGTCCCCGGTCCCGCAAAAGGGGAGTTCTGCTGTTAGACACAGAGCTTCTCCTCCTAAGCCCTGTCTTCAGGGGCTGGATGGTGGTGGTCTCCCCCTCTCTGACCCTCTCCGGTTGTTGGGCACTTTCCCCGCTGTCCCCGGCTCACCCTCCCCTCAGCTCAGTTTCCCGAGTTCGTTTTGTCCATTCTCAATTAGACTCACGGTCCTAGGGCATTGTCTATGTTCCTTACGTTCCCGTAGGCTGCTACACCTTTTCTGCCAGGTTCTTGGAGTTGAGAATCTCTGTGTTTCAGTCCCTCTCAGTTCAAAGAACAAGGGAAACTTTGGGCCTCCCTACTCCTCCGCCATCTTGGCCCGCCTCAGTTCTAGGTATCTTAATTAAGGTGCTTAGTAAACCCCAACAATCAACCAAGGGCCAGGCTATGATAAGTCTGTCCATTTTCAACAAATTCAAATAACTTTGAACCAAAAAAGGAAATAAATTTTATTTAGGGCCTTGTTAAGTTTGTGAAAGACATGGGTCATGGTGTAAGAGCAGAGTAGCAGTAAAGAACAAAGGCTCAGACATCAGATAGACCTAATTTCCTCCACTTCCTTCTTGTGTGACTTTGGGAGGAGTTGTGATTTCCTCTCTATGACCTTTGATAGACCTTCGACAGACAGTTAGCTTTGTAGATACTGCCTGTCTTCCAAGGTGGTTTTACTTACACTCCCAAAAGCAATGTTTTAGAGTTCCAGTTTATCCATGTCCTCACCAACATCCTGGTGAGTAAATAATGACTTCTCATAGTGATTTTTGTTTGCATTTTTCTGTTGACTAATGACATTTAGCATCTTTTGTTATGTTTATTAGACTCTTGGATGTCCTATTTTGTGAAGTGCCTGTTCCAGTCTCTTGCCTTTTTTTTTAAATTGAATTATCTTACTGGTCTATAATTTAAAAAAATATATTTTTGTTATGAGTCCATTATTGGATATGTGTATTGAAAATAATTTTCTCCCACTCTGTGGCTTGTTATTTGACTCTCTTAATGGGGTCTTCGATGAACAGTAGTTTTTAAGTTTAAAATAGTCAAATTTATTCTTTATGTTTATCACTTTCTGTGTCCTGTGTAAGAAATCTTTGTAATACCTTGGTGGCTTCATTTTAAAGTTTAAATCTTTAATCCAAAAAGAATTAATTTTAGTAAACAATGAGGTAGAGATCCAAATTATGTCTTTTCCAAATGTTGTTTCAGTTGTCCAAAAACTTATTTTTTTAATGTTTATTTTATTTTTGAGAGAGAGGGAGAGCCCAAAGATGGGAAGGGGCAGGAGAGAGAGGGAGACACAGAATCCAAAGCAGACTCTAGGCTCTGAGCTCTAAGTTGTCAGCACAGAGCCCCACACAGGGCTCAAACTCATGACCAGGCTCGAACTCACAAACCGTGAGATCATGACCTGAGTTGAAGTCTGATGCTCAACCAGTTGAGCCACCCAGGTGCCCCTGTCCAAAAACGTATTAAAATAATTTATATATTAAATGCCATTTTAGGGAATTTCCATCACAATGACTGCATAAGTTTATATGAAACATTCTAACACTTAGCAATGCTCAATAAAATATTAAAACACCAAAAGACACTGGTAAACTGAGAAACAGTTAAATATCTTTCTGGATCAAATGTAGAACAGAAAAGCAGAATAATGAGTGAAGCTGAAGACAATGGCCTTATGTGTTGTGGGTTTAAAAAACAAAAGGGCAGTATTTGCCAGGAGTGTAGCTCCTGTGAGATAGGGAGTACTTTAAGGGCTCCATATGTATCAGAGTGTGAATACCTCTTAACTACATGTCCCAGGAGCTATACTATAGTAAGGGATCTTCTCATGCAATAAGACCAGGAGTTGAGTTTCTAGCCCCTGTGTTGGGCTGTGACTTTGAGAAAACTGCAGGATACATTAGAAGGAAGATAAATTCTCATAACCAAAACAAAACCAAGCTGCCCCCGAGCTTTGTGACAGCATCAGGAATATCATCCATGTCTACTTGGGACAGGAATCCTAACATGCCATTATCACACCCCATTCTTGATTTGGGGCATCAGAATTTGGGTAGAGGTCAACATAAAACTACCTGACCCAGTACTGGGTTGAACATTGGAAAAGAGAAACAGGTGGGGGAATAAGTGTCAAAATAGGTCAGAATTCCAGAGAAAAAGGTTTACTTGTCTGAGAGAAACTAAATTAAAAATCAAAGTATGAATTTACTCCAAAGAGAATCAGTTTCTTGGAAGTTTAAAGTAAATATTTTAGATTGTTCAAGGAGATAAATAATGAATACCTTCAATGAAAACAGAAGAAAGAAGAAATCACTTCTAGAATGACGACCACGAAGCATAAATGTAAGATACGGTGAAGTGTGATGGTGGAATGGCGTAGGAAATAAAACATTGGCTATAATTACTCAGGAAAGAAGTAGAAGAAAACAGTGGGATGTAGAGAACATTAAAGGAATATAGAGTATTCATAAAAACAAATAGAGGATACAAACTAGAAAATTGAACAGCATGAAATAAAAAGGAACAAGTGAAATCATGTACAAGACAAAAGAGTTCTAAAACATGCATAACTAGTCTAAGAAGAAGAGAGCAAAAGGAAAATAGAACAAACGTTTAAAGATACAATTCAAAAAAGCATTCCCAAAGTGAAGTTCTTTATCTATACTTATTGAAAGGGCCACACACTGAATATTGAACAAAATTGACCCAAATTAGTCAAAACAGATTTTATCTTAATAAACTTACTAGATTACAAAAAGTAATGAATTAATTATACATTATTGGTTAGGCAAAAAGATTATGTCACAATGGAAAAAAAGTATCAGGCTTACCTCAGTAACTTGGGTCAGGATCTCTGGGAAACAGTTGCTGAGATGGATTTAGGAGTGCACATAACACCTGCGAAAGGAAAAGGAAGAAGCTCAGTTGGGCTGGGAGGAGTTTGGTTTACAAGTCTGACCTGACCCAGTCTTTGTCAGTCCAGTGAGCTCCAGAGCAAAGATCCCCTATTCAAGGAATTCTGCATTTGTTAGGCATTAGCTAGGCCCTGGTACCTCCACTTAGTTTAGTCATTGCTGGGACAGCCCTGATAAGAATGTGCCTTCAGCTGTTGCTCCTTTGTTCAGTCATTCTCCCGCTTAAGCACTGAGAAAAGCATGATCTTGATTCAAAAGCTAAAGTAGACCCTGCTGAAACTAACTCCTTGAGGTTGTCAGCTAACCATAACTACTCAGACTTGGGCAGCTAATCCTTTCATAAAGGAGGATCTGAACAGAAATCTCCATGTCTGCCACAGTTCAACCCTTGTATGATGCACATCTCCTCCTCTAGGTAGCAGCTGCTCTAGGACTCTGGTGGGCCTCTATTCCAGAGGGCAAACATAGAATAAGGAAATTAGTAGGATGTACTACAACTTCACTCTTCCAGGTTTGTCTCAGACTACAACAGATACTCATTGTCTCTCCATCTTCCACTTTTATTATAAACTCCTCTCACTCTTAGCTACCATCTCTTCGTGTCTCAGTGACGTGCCTGGCAGAGTAACCCAACCCCTCATTACTGAGGGGCTCAGGGTTCTTGCTAACCATAATATTCTCAGGCTAGGGATTTCTCTTGATGATTCAGTTACAGTTGGGTAAGAAAATACGAAGAGATGCCCAGTTGTGTCATCTGAGTTTCACACATATACCTTTCTGCCCCATTGTGTAGCAGAAAACCTAGTTCTTTCTTCTGTCTACGGTCATTATCCCCTGACAAGGTGGTGACTCCTCTTAGAGCCCAGAGCACTTACGTGACAGCTCTAGTCTGTAGCTCAAAACTACCAATTTGAAGGAGTTCTTGCTATATCTCCTTGGTGAGAGTATTTCTTCTTTGAGGACCAGGGCCTCTAAGTTTGTAGAGTCCAGAATTATGGAGCTGGGAAACAAAAAATCCCCTGACAAGTCATTGAAAGTGATAGTTAGTGGAACCCGATCCTGCTTCTATTCTTGGTCCCTGGTGGTTGTGTCCTGTTGAGACAAGCACACAAGCACCACATAAAAGTCTCTGAATCAATATCTATACCATCACTCAGGCTGGCTCCCCATCTTTGAAGTGTTTTGCCTCTGAGCTGATACTTCAACTGTACCTTCAGCAGTTATTACAATGCTCTGTTAGTCTGGCAACTTCTAGATGGTTCAGCAGGTAGATCCCATGGGCCCACATCTTTACTCCCTTTATTATAAACTGGTTAGATGCTACGTTGTATGGGATTCCATATCTATGTATCAGGTATTCCTTAATCCCCTAGGTAGTAGTCCTGGCTGAGGTCCTGAGACAAAGAAAGGCAAATCCTTATCTGCAATAGGTATCAATTCCTGTGGGAAAAAACATCTGACCCTTCTGAGATGAAAGGATGCCCATGTAATCAACTTTTCATCCCAAGGCTTGTTATCACACTGGAGGTTCTTCCTTGGTGTCTTTTGCCAGCAAACTGGACATTTAGAGATAATGGTAGGTGTATAAGCCTTGATTAATAGAAATTTGTGCCCCTGTCTCTGTCACTCTGGTCACTCCATTCAGAAGTCTATTGTATTGCATGGCCAGTGACAAAAATCGGCTAATAGTAACTTACCAAGCCAGTTTGTTTACCTGGTTGTTTAATGCTCCTTCCTTGATGTATGATTTCTCATGAACATTAATGTGTGATACAAAGATCGTCGCATTTCATGCCTTTATTCTCATAGACCTTTACATATGGCTTTGCCCCAGAATTCCTTGTCCCAAATCTTTCAATCTTTTACTTTCCAGGTCCCTAACCAGTAGACTAGGCCATTTTTCATTGTTTGTGAGTCCATCCGTATCTTTACCACAAGCTACTTCTTCTATACATAGTGGATGACCACTGCCTGAAACTCTATTGTGAAGATTTTCTCTTTCCACTCTGTTTCAAGGCCATTCCTGAATGAGGCTGTAATGCAGCTGCTATCCATTTTTGGCTTGAGTCTAACCCATTCATTCCATCAATATTTAAAATTTATTTACCTCCTTCATACAATCTGCATAGGTATATTGTATATAGGTGTGTTGTACATAGGCCACAGATACAAGCTGAAGGAGAGTCTCTTGTTAACTATGGTGGGTGATATAGGAGTCTGGTCTACCTGTTCTTATAGCTTCTGTGTACCCTCTGGTCTACCTCATCATTATCCTATATGTACTATTTCTATCTTATAATGGATTACTGGTAGACCTACTTACCATTATGATTTGACTTCAGTAGTTCTGACATATGGTCACTAGGTATCCAGTGGTCAAATGTGTTATCTGTCAAGTCCCAGTATCATGCCAGAAATTGGTTTGTTGTTTTAGAATTAGAACATCATCATCATCATCATCATTTATTCAAATTTTAATTCAAATATAGTTGACATATAATAGTTTATTAGTTTCAGATGTACAACATGGTGATTCAAGATTTGTATACATTACAAAATACCATGATAAGTAGTATAGTTACCATCTGTCACTATACAAAGTCATTACAGTATTATTGACTATATTTCCTCTGCTCTACTTTAATTCTCGTGGTGTATTTGTTTTCTAAGTGTAGTTTGTATCTCTTAATCCTCTTAACCTTTTTCACCCATTCCCCAAGCCCCCTCCTCTCTGGCAACTACCAGTTTGTTCTCTGTATTTATGAGTTTCTTTTTGCTTTTTTGTTGTTTGTTCTTTATGGGTTTTTTTTTAATTCCACATATAAGAGAAATCATATTGTATTTATGTTGCTTCACATAACTTAATATCCTCTAGGTTCATCCATGTTTTTGCAAATGACAAGATCTCATTTTTTTGTGTGGCTGATTAATATTCCATATGTGTGTATGTATATGTGTGTATGTATCACATTTTCTTTATCCATTCTTCATTTGATGGACACTTATGTTGCTTCCATATTTTGGCTATGGTAAATAGTGCTATAATATAGATAGGGGCACATATATATCTTTGAATGAATGTTTTCAGTTTCTTCGGGAAGATACTCAGAAGTGGAAGTAATAGATTGCATGGTATTTGTATTTTTAATTTTTTGAGAACTCTTCATACTGTTTTCCACAGTGGCTGTACCAGTTTACATTCCCACCAGCAATGTTCCAGTGTTCCCTTTTCTCTACATTCTTGCCAGTACTTGTCCTTTCCTTCCTTTCATCTTTCTCTCTCTTTCTCTCTCCCTTCCTTCCTTCCTTCCTCCCTTCCTTCCTTCCTTCCTTCCTTCCTTCCTTCCTTCCTTCCTTCCTTCCTTCCCTCCCCTCCCCTCCCCTCCCCTCCCCTCCCCTCCCTTTCCTTCCCTTCCCTTCCCTTCTCTTCCCTTCCCTTCCCTTCCCTTCCCTTCCCTTCCCTTTTTTCTCCTCCCCTCCCCTCCCCTCCCTTCCTTTCCCTTCCCTTCCCTTCCCTTCCCTTTTCCCTTCCCTTCTCTCCTTTTTTCCTTCCTTTCTTCCATCTCCCTCTCTCCCTCTCACTCTCTCTCTCTCTGTGTTTCTTTTTTGATACTAGCTAGCTATTGTGACTGTTGCTAGATGTTACATCATTGTTGTTTTGATTTGCATTTCCTTAATGATCGTGATGTTGAGCATCTTTTTATGTGTCTGTTGGCCATCCGTATGTCTTTGTTTTGAAAAATGTCTCTTCAGGTCCTTTGCCCTTTTCTAAATTGGATTTTTTTAATTTGCTTTTTCTTTCTGGTGTTAAGTTATATGAGTTCCTAATATATTTTGAATGTTTTTAACCTGTATCAGATATATCATTTGCAAATACCTTTTCCCATTCAGTGGATTGCCTTTTTGCTTCGTTGATGGTTTCCTTCACTGTGCAAAAGCTTTTGATTTTGCTATAGTTCCAGTCATTTTGTTTTGTTTTGCCTTTGTTTCCCTTGCCTGAGGAGATATATCTAGAAAAATGTTGCTAAGACTGATGTCTGAGTTGACTGCCAATGATTTCCTTTAAGAATTTTATGATTTCAGGTCTTACTTTTAGGTCTTTAATACATTTCGAGTTTATTTTTGTGTATGGTGCAAGGAAATGATCTAGTTTTATTCTTTTGCACATAGCTGTACAGTTTTCCCAGCACCATTTATTTAAGAGATTATTTTTTCCCCATTATACTTGCCTTCTTTGTTTTAGATTAACTGACCATATAAATATGAGTTTATTTCCCTATTCTGTTCCTTTGATCTATGTGTCCTATTTGTGTGTCAGTACCATGCTGTTTTGATCACTATAGCTTTGTAATATAGTTTGAAATCTGGGACTGTGATATCTGAACCTTTGTTCATTCTCAAGACTGGCATTCAGGGTCTTTCATGATTCTATACAAATTATAAGATTAATTGTTCTAGTTCTGTGAAAAATACTATTGATACTTTGATAAGAATTGCATTGAATCTATAGGTTGCTTTGTGTAATAGGGACATTTTGACAATATTAATTTATAGTATTTGACAATAATAATCTTTTCCATTCTATGAACACATTATATTTTTCCATTTATTTGTGTCCTTTTCATTTTTTTTCATCAGTGTCTTACAGTTTTCAGTATAAGGATTTTTGCCTCCTTGGTTAATTTATTCCTAGTTATTTTATTCTTTTTGATATAACTAATAAATGGAACTGTTTTCTCAATTTTTCTTTCTGCTAGTTCATTATTAGTGTATAGAAACACAACACATTTGTGCATATTAATTTTGTATCCTGCATTTTTTTAATTTATTTTTTTAAATGTTTATATGTGAGAGAGAAAGAGAGTGCAAGTGGGGGAGGGGCAGAGTTTTATGAATTGATTTGTTCTCATAGTCTTTTGATGGAGTTTTTAGTGCATTTGATATATAGTATCATGTCATCTGAAATAGTAACAGTTTTACTCCTTCCTTATCACTTTGGATGTTCTTTGTTTCTTTTTCTTGTCTGATCATCCCAGTTAGGACTTCCAGTACTGTGTTAAATAAAAATGGCAAAAATGGGCATCCTTGTCTTGTTTCTGATCTTAGAGGGAAGGCTTTCAGCTTTTCACCATTATGTGTGATTGTTAGCTGTGGGTTTGTCATATGCGGCTTTTGTTATGTTGAGGTATGTTCCTTATGTACTCACTTTATTGAGAGTTTTTATCATGAACGGATGTTGAATTTTCTCAGATGTTTTTTCTCCATGTATTGAGATGATTGTAGGATTATTCTCTCTCATTTTGTTAATGTAGTGTGTCACATTGATTTGTGGATATTGAGCCATTTTTACACCCTGGAATAAATCCCACTTGATTGTGATATATAATCCTTCTAATATATTATTGAATTCATTTGCTAATATTTTTTGAGGACTTGTGCATCTGTATTCCATCAAGGATCCTAGGCTGTAATTGTTTCTGGTTTTGGGATCAGGGTGATGCTGGGCTCATAGAATAATTTGGAAACATTTTTTCTCTTTAATTTTTTGGAAGAGTTTGATAAAAATAGGTGATAACTCATCTTTTTTTTTTTTTAATTTTTTAACGTGTATTTATTTTTGAGACATAGAGACAGAGCATGGGTAGGAGAAGGGCAGAGAGAGAGAGGGAGACACAGAATCTGAAGCAGGCTCCAGGCTCTGAGCTGTCAGCACAGAGCCCGATGCGGGGCTTGAACTCACAGACCGCAAGATCATGACCTGAGCCGAAGTCGGCCGCTTAACTGACTGAGCCACCCAGGCGCCCCGATAACTCATCTTGTAATGTTTGGTAAAATTTATTTATGAAGCCATCGGGTCCTGGATTTCTGTTTTTGGGAGCTTTTTTGATTACTGATGCAATTTCATTACTAGTATTCAGTATGTTTAGATTTCTGTTTCTTTCTGGTTCAGTCTTGGAAGAGTGCATGTTTCTAGGAATTGATACATTTCTTCTATGTTGTCCAGTTTGTTGGCATATAATTTTTCATAATAGTTCTTATAGTCCTTTATATTCGGTGCCAATTGTAACTTCTCTTTCATTTCAAAAGAGTCTTCTCTTTTTCTTGATGAGTCTGTGTAAAGGTTTATCAATTTTGTTTTTCTTTTCACAGAAATAGTTCATTTCATTGATTTTTTTCCCACTTAATTTATTTCCACTCTGATCTTTATAGCTTCCTTTCTTGAACTAACTTTGTGCTTTGTTATTTTTTTTTTCTATTTCCTTTAGGTGTATGGTTAGATTGTTTGTTTGAGATATTTTATTTTTGTTGAAGTGGGCCTGTATCACTATAAACTTGCCTCTTAGAACTGCTTTTGCTGCATCTCAGGAATTTTGAACCATTGTGTTTCCATTTTCTGTTTGTCTCCATGTGTTTGATTTCCACTTTGATTTCTTACATTGACCAGTTGGTTATTTGGCAGCATGTTATTTAGCCTCCATGTGTTTGTATTTTTCCATTTTTTTTTCTTGCAATTGATTTCTAGTTTTATACCCTGTGGTTGGAAAAAATACTTAATAAGATTTAAGTCTTTTTAAATTTATTGATACTTTTTTGTGGCCTACCATGTGTTCTGTCCTGGAGAATGTTCCATGTGCACTTAAAAAGAATACCTATTTTGTTGCTTTGGGATGGAATGTTCTTTTTCTTTTAATGTTTATTTTGAGAGAGAGTGAGTAGGCATGCACATGCATGATAACAAGGGAGGAGAAGAGAGAGAGAATCCCAAGCAGGCTTTATACTCTGTGTGTAGTCCATCATGGAACTTGATAAGATATCACAACTGTGAGATCATGATCTGAGTCGAAACCAGAAGTTGAAAGTTTAACCAACGGAGCCACTCAGGCACGCCTGGGATGGAGTGTTTTGTAAATACTTCAGTCTATCTGGACTGATGAGTCATTCAAAGACACTGTTTCCTCATTGATTTTCTTTCTTGATGATCTACCTATTGATGTAAGAGGGGTTTAAAGTCCCCTACTAATACTGTGTTACCATCATTTTCTCTCTTTTTGTCTACCAGTATTTGCTGTATACATTTGGGTTCTCTTGTGTGCATAGATATTTTCAATTATTAAATCCTCTTTTTGGATTGATCCCTTTATTATTACGTAATGCCCTTCTTTGTCTCTTGTTACAGCCTTTGTTTTAAAGTTTATTTTTTCTGATATAAGTATTGCTACCTCAGCTTTTTTTTTTCTCCTTCGATTTGCATGGAATATCTTTTTCCATCTCTTCACTTTCATTTTGGCCTTCAGACTGAAGTGAGTCTCTTGTAGGAAGCATATAGATGGGTATTGGTTTTTATCCATACATTCACCCTGTGTCTTCTGATGGGAGCATTTAAAATAATTTAGATTTACATTTAAAATAACTTTTGATAGGTTTGTGCTTATTGACATTTTGTTCATCGTTTTCTGGTTGTTTTTATATTTTCTGTTACCTTCCTTTCTTCCTCTCTTCCATTGTGATTTGATGATAGTCTTTACTACTATGTTGGATTACTTTGTGGTTACCATAAAGTTTTATACATTTTTATATAAAAATATATATGTATATATATACATGTGTGTGTGTGAGTTGATGGTGGTTTAAGTTCACAAATACTTTTTTTTCAATATAATTTATTGTCAAACTGGCTAACACACAGTGTGTACAATGTACTCTTGGTTTTGGGGGTAGATTCCCGTATTGCATACAACACCCATTGCTCATCCCAACAAGTGCTCTCCTCAATGCCCATCAGCCACTTATCCCTCTTCCCCACCCTCCCATGAACCCTCAGTTTATTCTCTGTATTTAAGAGTCTCTTATGGTTTGCCTCCCTCCTTCTCTATTTTTTTCCTCTTCCCTTCCCCCATGGTCTTCTGTTAAGTTTTCCAGATTCCACATATCAGTGAAAACATGATATCTGTCTTTCTCTGACTTATTTCACTCAGCATAATACCTTCCAATTCCATCCATATTGCTGCACTTGTCCAGATTTCATTCTTTCTCATTGCCAAGTAGTATTCCATTGTATATATAAACCAATACTCTTTATTCATTCATCAGTTGACAGACTTGTAGGCTCTTTCCATAACTTGATTATTGTTCAAAGCACTGCTCCTATGAATCAGCGCTCCTGTATCCTTTGGATAAATTCCTAGTAGTGCTAGTGCTAGGTCATAGGGTAGTTCTATTTTTTAATTTTTTGAGGAACCTCCACACTGTTTGCCAGAACGGCTAAACCAGTTTACATTCCCACCAACAGTGCAAGAGGGTTCCCATTTCTCCACATCCTCGCCAGCATCTGTAGTTTCCCGATTTGTTCATTTTAGCCACTCTGACTGGTATAAGGGGGTTTCTCAGTGTGGCTTTGATTTTTATTTCCCTGATGATGAGTGATGTTGAGTATCATTTCTTGTGTCTGTTGGCCATCTGGATGTCTTCTTTGGAAAAATGTCTTTTCATGTTTTCTGCCCACTTCTTCATTGGATTATTTGTTTTTTCAGGTGTTGAGTTTGATAAATTCTTTATAGATTTTGGATACTAACCCTTTACCTGATATGTTATTTGCAAATATATTTTCACATTCCATTTGTTACCTTTTAGTTATGTTGATTGTTTCCTTTGCAGTGCAGCTTTTTATCTTGATTAGGTCCCAGTAGTTCATTTTTGCTTTTAATTGCCTTGCCTTTGGAGATGTGTCAAGCAAGAAATTGCTGTGGCTGAGGTCAAAGAGATTGTTGCCTGTTTTCTCCTCTAGGTTTTGAAGGTTTCCGATCTCACATTTAGGTCCTTCATCCATTTTGAGTTTATTTTTGCGTATGGTGTAAGAAAGGAGTCTCGGGGTGCCTGGGTGGCTCAGTCGGTTAAGTGGCCAACTTCAACTCAGGTCATAATCTCATGGTCTGTGAGTTCGAGCCCCGCGTCGGGCTCTGTGCTGACAGCTCAGAGCCTGGAGCCTGCTTCGGATTCTGTGTCTCCCTTTCTCTCTGCCCTTCTCCTGCTCATGCTCTGTCTCTATGTCTCAAAAATAAGTAAATGTTAAAAAAAAAATTAACAAAAGAAGAAAGGAGTCTAGTTTCATTCTTCTGCATCTTGCTGTCTAGTTCGCCCAGCACCGTGTGCTAAAGAGACTGTTTTCCATTGGATACTCTTTCTTGCTTTGTCACAATTAGTTGGCCATACATTTGTGGGTCCAATTCTGGGTTCTCTATTCCATTGGTCTATGTGTCTGTTTTTGTGCCACTACCATACTGTCTTGATGATTACAGCTTTGTAGTAGAGATTAAAGTCTGGGATTGTGATGCTTTCCGCTTTGGTTTTCTTTTTCTTTGTTTTTTTTCCTTTTTAAAAAAAATTTTTTAGTGTTTATTTATTTTGGGGAAGGAGAGAGAGAGAGAGGGAAGGAGACAGAGCATGAGTAGGAAAGGGAGAGAGAGGGAGACACAGAGAGGGAGGGAGACACAGAATCTGAAACAGGATCCAGGTTCTGAGCTGTCAACACAGAGCCCTATGCAGAGCTCGAACTCACTATCTGTGAGATCATGACCTGAGCTGAAGTCAGACACAACCGACCGAGCCACCCAGGCTTCCCTGGTTTTCTTTTTCAATATTACTTTGGCTATTCGGGATCTTTTGTGGTTCCATACGAATTTTAGGATTGTCCTAGCTTTGAGAAGAATGCAATTTTGATTGGGATTGCATTAAATGTGTAGAGTGCTTTGGGTAGTATTGACATGTTAACAATATTTAGTCTTCCAATCCATGAACATTGAATGTTTTTCCATTTCTTTGTGTCTTGTTCAGTTTCCTTCATAAGCTTTCTGTAGTTTTCAGCATACAGACCTTTTACATCTTTGGTTAGGTTTATTCCTAGGTATTTTATGGTTCTTGGTGCAATTGTAAATGGGATTGATTTCTTGATTTCTCTTTCTTTTGCTTCATTATTGGTATATAGAAATACAGCCTACATTGATTTTGTACCCTGTGACTTTGCTGAATTCATGTATCAATTCTAGCAGCCTTTTGGTGGAGTCTTTCAGGTTTTCTACACACTGTATCATATCACCTGTGAAAAGTGAAAAACGTGATTTCTCCCTTGCTAATTTTAAGGACTTTTATTTCATTTTGTTGTCTGATTGCTGATGCTAGGACTTGCAACACTATGTTAAACAACATTGGTGAGAGCTGACATGTTCCTGTTATGTTCCTGATCTCAGGGGAAAAGCTCTTAGTTTTTCTTCATTGAGGACGATATTACCTGTGGGCTTTTCATATATGGCTTTTACGATGTTTAGGTGTGTTCCTTCTGTCCATACTTGCTTGAGAGTTTTTATTAAGAAAGAATGCTGTATTTTATCAAATGCTTTTTCTGCATCTTTTGACAGGATCATATGGTTCTTACCCTTTCTTTTGTTCATGTGATGTATCCCATTGATTGATTTGCAAATATTGAACCAGCCCTGCAACCCAGGGTTGAATCCTACTTGATCATGGTGAATAATTCTTTTTATATGCTGTTGAATTCGATTTGATAGTATCTTGTTGAGAATTTTTGCATCTCTGTTCATCAGGGATATTGGCCTATAATTCTCCTTTTTTGTGGAGTCTCTGTCTGGTTTGGGAGTCAATGTAATGCTGGCTTCATAGAATAAGCCCAGAAGCTTTCCTTCTGTTTCTGTTTTTTGGAACAACTTGAGAAGGAGAGGTATTAACTCTGCTATAACTGTCTGGTGGAATTCCCCTGGGAAGCCTTCTGGCCCAGCACTCTTATTTGTGGAGAGATTTTTGATAACTGATTCAATTTATTCACTAGTTATGGGTCTGTTCACATTTATTATTTCTTCCCATTTGAGTTTTGGTAGTGTGTGGGTGTCTAGGAATTTGTCCATTTCTTCCAGGCTGTCCACTTTGTGGGCATATCATTTTCAATAGTATTCTCTGATAATTGTTTTTCTGAGTAAATTGGTTGTGATAAGTACATATTCATGATATTATCTATTTGGGCTCTCTCTGTTTTCTTTTTGAGAAGTCTAGCTAGTGGTTTATCAATTTTGTTTATTTTCTCAAAAACCCAGCTCTTAGTTTCATTGATCTGTTCTACTGGTTTGTTTTTTTTTTTAATTTGATATTGTTTATTCCTGCTTTGATCTTTATTACGTCTCTTCTTCTGCTCGCCTTGGGGTATCTTTGCTGTTCTGCTTTTAGTTCCTTTAGGTGTGCTGTTAGATTTCATATTTGGGATTTTTCTTGTTTTTGAGATAGGCCTGGATTGCAATGTATTTTCCTCTTAGGATTGCCTTTGCTGTATCCCAAAGAGTTTGGACTGTCGTGTTTTCATTTTCATTTATTTGCGTATGTTTATAAATTTCTTCTTTAATTGCCTAGTTGACCCATTCATTCTTTAGTAGGATGTCCTTTAATCTCCATGCCTTAGGAGGTTTTCCAACGTTTTTCCTGTGGTTGATTTCAAGTTTCATAGCATTGTGATCTGAAAATGCTCATGGTATGATCTCAATTCTTTTATATTTATTGAGGGCTGTTTTGTGACCCAGTATGTGATCTATCTTGGAGAACGTTCCATGTGCACTAGATAAGAATGTGTATTTTTCTGCTTTTGGATGAAAAGTTCTGAATATATCTGTCAACTCCATCTAGTCCAGTGTATCATTTAGGGCCATTGCTTAGTGATTTTCTGTCCAGATGATCTGTCCATTGCTGTAAGTGGAATATTAAAGTCTCCTTCAGTTACCACATTTTCACCAATGAATTGCTAATGTTTGCGATTAATTATTTTATATATTTAGGAGCTCCCGAATTGTATGCATAAACTTCTATAATTGTTAGCTTTCTTTTGACTTCCAGTAGCATGATAGATGTCTGTCCATCGCATCACTTTCAATCTATGTAAATATAAATACATAAAAATTATATGTAATATATGTAATATGTAATTATATAAACTATAAGTGTATACAAATGTATATATAAGTATATATAAATACACTTATAATGTATATGTATATGTATACATATGTGTATGTGTGTGTGTAAGTTGGTTATGTTCACAAATATTCTTTTTTCTTTTAATTTATTTATTGTTTAATTTACATCCAAGTTAGTTAGCATATGGTGCAACAATAATCTCAAGAGTAGATTATTTAATGTCCCTTACCCATTTAGACCATCGCCCCTCCCACAACCCTTCCAGCAACCTTCTGTTTGTTCTCTATATTTAAGTCTTTTATGTTTTGCCCCCTCCCCTGTTTTTATAGGATTTTTGCTTCCCTTTCCTTATGTTCATCTGTTTTATTTCTTAAGTTCCTCATATGAGTGAAGTCATATGACATTTGTCTTTCTCTAATTTTGCTTAGCATAATACCCTCTAGTTCCATCTCTGTAGTTGAAAATGGCAAGATTTCATTCTTTTTGATCACTTGAGTAATACTCCATTATATATATATACCACATCTTCTTTCTCCATTCACCCACCAATGACATTTGGGCTCTTTTCATACTTTGGTTATTGTCAATAGCAATGCTACAAACATTGGGGTGCATGTGCCTGTTTGAAATAGCACACCTGTATCCCTTGGATAAATAGCTAGTAGTGCAATTGTGTAAGGTAGTTCTATTTTTAATTTTTTGAGGAACCGCCATACTGTCTAGAGTGGCTGTACCAGTTTGCATTCCCATCAGCAGTGGCAAAGAGATCCTTTTTTCCGCATCCTCACCAACATCTGTTGTTGCCTGAGTTGTTAATATTAGCCATTCTGGTGGGTGTGAAGTGGCATCTGATTGTGGCTTTGATTTGTGTTTCCCTGATGATGAGAGATGTTGAGCATTTTTTCATGTGTCTGTTGACCATCTGGAAGTCTTCTTTGGAGAAGTGTCTATTCATGCCTTTTGCCCATTTACTCATGGGATTATTTGTTTTTTGGGTGTTGAGTTTGATAAGTTCTTTATAGATTTTGGATACTAACCCTTTATCTGATATGTCATTGGCAAGTATCTTCTCCCATTCTGTTGGTTGCCTTTTAGTATTGCTGATTGTTTCCTTCACTTTGTAGAAGCTTTTTATTTTGATGAGGTCCCAATAGTTCAGTTTTGCTTTTGTTTCCCTTGCCTCTGAAGACATGTTGTGTAAGAACTTGCTGCAGCCAAGGTCAAAGAGGTTTTTTACCTTCTTTCTCCTCTAGGATTTTGATGGCTTCCTGTCTTACATTTAGGTCTTTTATCCATTTTGAGTTTATATTTGTTAATATAGTGGTCCAGATTTGTTTTTCTGCATGTCGCTGTCCCATTTTTCCAGCACCATTTGCTGAAGAGACTATCTTTATTCCATTGGGTATTCTTTACTCCTTTATCAAAGGTGAATTGACCATACATTTATGAGTCCATTTCTGGGTTCTCCATTCTGTTCCATTGATCTGTGTGTCTGTTTTTGTGCTAGTACCATACTGTCTTGATGAGTACAGCTTTGTAATCTGTCTCAAAGTCTGGGGTGTGATGCCTCCAGTTTTGGTTTTCTTTTTCAATACTGCTTTGTTTATTCGAGATCTTTCCTGATTCGATACAGATTTTAGGATTGTTTGTTCTAGCTTTGTGAAGAATGCTGGTGCTATTTTGATAGGTATTGCATTGAATATGTAGACTACTTTGGGTAGTATCGACATTTTAACAGTGTTTGTTCTTCCAATACAGGAGTATGGAATATTTTTCCTTTTTTGTGTGTCATCTTCATTTTCTTTCATAAGCTTTCTATAGTGTTCAGTGTATAGATTTTTCACCTCTTTGGTTATGTTTATTCCTGGGAATTTTATGGTTTTTGGTGCAATTGTAAATAGGATCGATTCCTTGATTTTTCTTTCTATTGCTACATTATTGGTATATAGGAATGCAACTCATTTCTGTGCATTTATTTTATATCCTGTCACTTTACTGAATTCATGGATCACTTCTAGCAGTTTTTTGGTGGAATCCTTCTGGTTTTCTATGTAGAGTATCAGTCATCTGCAAAGAGTGAAAATTTGACTTCCTTTCAGCTGATTTGGATGCCTTTTATTCCTTTGTATTGTCTGATTGCTGAGGCTAAGACTTTGAGTATTATGTTGAATAACAGTGGTGAGAGTGGACATCCCTGTTGTATTCCTGACCTTAGTGGGAATGTTTTCAGTTTTTCCCCATTGAGTATGACCTTAGCAGTGGGTCTTTCATATATGGCTTTTATGATCTTGGGGTATGGTCTTTCTATCCCTACTTTCTTGAGGGTTTTTATCAAGAAAAGATGCTGTAGGGGCGCCTGGGTGGCTCAGTCGGTTGAGCGTTCGACTTCGGCTCAGGTCATGATCTCGCAGTCTGTGAGTTCGAGCCCCGCGTCGGGCTCTGTGCTGACAGCTCAGAGCCTGGAGCCTGCTTCAGATTCTGTGTCTCCCTCTCTCTCTGCCCCTCCCCCACTCATGCTCTATCTCTCTCTGTCTCAAAAATAAACAAACATTAAAAACAAAAAAGATACTGTATTTGTCAAATGCTTTCTCTGCATCTTTTGAGAGGATCATGTGATTCTTGTTCTTTCTTTTATTGATGTGATGTATCACATTGGTTGTTTTGCAGATATTGAACCAGCCCTGCTTCACAAGTATAAATTCTCCTTAGTCGTGGTGATAATTCTTTAATGTATTGTTGGATCCGGTTACCTAGTATCTCATTGAGGATTTTTACATCCATATTCATCAGGGAAATTGGTCCGTACTTCTCCTTTTTAGTGGGGTCTTTGTCTGGTTTTGGAATCAAGGTAAGGCTGGCTTCATAGAGATTGGAAGTTTTCCTTTCATTTCTACTTTTTGGAACAGCTTCAAAAGAGTAGGTGTTAACTCTTCTTTGAAGAAGAGTTTGATAGAATTCCCCTGTAAAACCATCCGGCTCTGGACTCTTGTTTTTTGGGAGACTTTTGATTACTAATTCAATTTACTAGTTACGGATCTGTTCTAATTTTCTATTTCTTCCTGTTTTTCTTTTTATTGTTTGTATTTTTGCAGTGTTGGTTGTGATCTCTTCTCTTTCATTCTTGATTTTATGTATTTGGGTCCTTTCCTTTCTCTCTTGATCAAACTGGCTAGAGGTTTATCAATTTTGTTTATTCTTTTGAAGAACCAACTCTGGTTTCATTGATATGTTCTAGCATTTATTTCTGCTCTAATCTTTATTATTTCCTGTCTTCTGCTGGTTTTGGTTTTATTTGCTATTCTTTTTACAGCTTTTTGAGGTGTAAGGTTATGTTTTATTTTTGAGACCTTCTTCCTTCTTTAGGAAGGCCTGGATTACTATATACTTCCCTTTTATGATTGCCTTTGCTGTGTCCCTGAGGTTTTGGGCTGTGGTGTTACCATTTCATTGGCTTCCATGTACTTTTTAACTTCCTCTTTAATTTCTTGGTTAGCCCATTCATTCTTGAGTAGTATGTTCTTTAGCCTCCAACTATTTGTTATCTTTCCAAATTTTTCCCTGTGGTTGATTTCGAGTTTCATAGTGTTGTGGTCTGAAAATATGTACTGTATGAGCTTGATCTTTTTGTATTTGTTGAGGTCTGATTTGGTTCCCAGTATGTGATCTATTCTGGAGAATGGTCTGTGTGCACTTCAGAAGGATGTGTATTCTGCTGCTTTAGGATGAAATCTTCTGAAAGTATCTGTTAAGTCCATCCAGTCCAGTGTGTCTTTCAAAACCATTGTTTCCTTGTTGATTTTCTGTTCAGATAATCTGTCCATTGCTGTGAGTGGGGTGTTGAAATCCCCTACTATTATGGTAATATTATCAATCAGTTTCTGTATGTTTGTGATTAATCGAAGCATATGTTTGGGTGCTGCCACGTTTGGAGCATAAATGTTTACAATTGTGAGGTCTTCTTGGTGGATAGACCCCTTAATTATGATATAATGCCCTTATCCATCTCTCGTTACAAGTCTTTATTTTAAAATCTAGATTGTCTGATATAAGTATGGCTACTCAGCTTCCTTCTGGCGACCATTAACGTGATAGAAATTTCTCCATCCCCTTATTTTCAGTCTTTAGGTTTAAAATGGGTCTCTTATAGACAGCATATAGATGGATTTGATTTCTTATCCTTTCTGTTTCTTTCTGTCTTTTGATTGGAGTGTTTAGTCCACTGATGTTTAGAGTGAGTACTGAAAGATATGAATTTATTGCCATTATGTTGCCTGTAGAGTTGGAATTTCTGGTAGTGTTCTCTGGTCCTTTCTAGTCTTTGTTGCTTTTGGTGTTTTTATTTTTTTTGTTTTTTGTTTTTCCATCTTTTTTCACCATAAAGACTCCCCGTTAAAATTTCTTGCAGGGTTGGTTTAGTGGTCACAAACTCCTTTAATTTTTGTTTTTCTGGGAAACTTTTTATCTCTCTTTCTATTTTGAATAGCAGCCTTACTGGATAAAGAATTCTTGGCTGCATATTTATCTGATTCAGCACATTAAATATATCTTGCAAGTCCTTTCTGGCCTTTGAAGTTTCTGTGGATAGGTCTGCTGTGAACCTGATCTGTCTTCCCTTGTAGGTTAAGAACTTTTGTCCCTTGTTCCTTTCATGATTCTATCCTTGTGTGAATATTTTGTGAATTTGACTATGCGATGCCTTGTTGATGGTCGGATTTTGTTGAATCTAATGGGAGTCCTATGTGCTTCTGGATTTTGATGTCTGGGGCTTTCCACAGGTTAGGAAAGTTTTCTGCTATGATTTTCTCATATAAATTTTCTACCCCTTTTACTCTCTTTTATATTCTGGGAGCCCTATGATTATGATGTTAATCCTTTTTAATGAGTCACTTAGTTCTCTAATTTATTTTGTGCTCTTTCACCTTAGTCTCCCTCTGTTTTTCTGCTTCATTATTCTCCATAAGTTTGTCCTCTGTATCACTTATTTGCTGCTCTGCCTCATCCATCGTTCCCGCTGTGGCATCCATTCAAGATTACAGCTCAGTTATAGCATTTTTAATTTCATCCTGACTAGCTTTTACTTCTTTTTGGAGATCCAAAGAAAGGGATTCTAATCTGTTTTCAACCTCAGCTAGTATTCTTAGTATCGTGATTCTAAATTCTGGTTCAGACATCTTGTTTGTATCTGTGTTGATCAAGTCCCTGGCTGTCATTTCTTCCCGTTCTTTCTTTTGGGGTGAGTTCCTTTGTTTTGTCATTTTGGAGGAAGAAAAGGAATTAATAAAGTAAAAAAAAAAGTTTAAATTAAAAATTTAAAAACAACACAAATCAAATAAAGTATGCTAGATCCTAGGTGTGTTTTGGTCTGGTTGTTGAAAGAAGCTTGATAAATTAGAGCAAAAAGGGAAAGATAAGAAAAAAGAAAGGGAAAAAAAGGAAAATGTTTGAAAATTGGAAAAAAATGAATACAAAAAAATAGAATAATAGAATTTTCTTAATTTACAAAATAAAAAATATAGTAAAAAATTTAAATCTTTTTAGCGAAAATGGAAATAACAATAGATTTTTTCTTCTGCATTCAAGAAAAGAAAAAAAATGAATAAAAGGACCAGCAAACAGAATGAATTGCAATTGAAATTACATCTGGTTTCCCATAAAAGTCAAATTATGAAGCACTTTATAGTCTGTAAACTAAACAGGTGGAGAGACTTGTGTTTGTTAAGACCTCCATTGGCCCAGTTGGGTGGGTTTTAGCGTAATGGCTCTGTTCTCCACTAGATGGCACTGCTTAGCTTACTGGAGTGGATTGCTGTGGTGCGTGTTGGCATGTATGCGCATGTGCAGGAGGAATGAAAATGACGTCACCCAACTGCCCAGTCTCTAATATCGGAACTCTGCTTTCCACTACTGGCAATCAAGCACCCTCCTTTGTCTCTGGCTTCCGTGCACTCCCTGCTTCTATACTGTCTGTGACCAAGCCATCAGGCTGCCAGGCGACATCTCCCTCCTGAGTTTTATTCAAATTAGGCTGTGTTTCCCAACCTCTCATTTTTGGACTGAGATTTGACTCCTTCTGACTCTGGGAGAAGGTCTTGCTGAGCAGTGGCTGTATGCCGGCCTATCCCCAGGAACGTTTGCAGGACCGCGCTGCTGCCCATGCCCAGAGACTGAAGCTGGGCACCAGCCCATCCCAGAAAAAGTATGTGCAATCTCGTAGCAGTAGCGTTTCAGGGTTTATGGAAAATCGAAACACGTATCCGGCTCCAGGTTTCCCTCTTAATGCCCTTGTTCCAACCCCAGCAAATGTGACTATTCTCCCGGGTCCACTGAGACCTTTGCCTGTGGAGTGGCAGCACAGCCTCCTTCTACCAAATGTCTTCCCAGCAGAGGAACTGCCTCTCCCCATGTGGCCCGAGGACTCCTCAAACCTCGCTCTCTGCTCATTGGGATTCCCCTTCCCACCAGAGCACCACCACCAACCGAGCTGCGGAGTTTGAGACTCTGCGCTCCACCTGCTTATACAGTCTTAATGGAATTTAAACCCTCTCCGTTCTCCTTTCTCCCTTTTTTGTTCAGTCCTTGCAGTTATTTCTACCTTTCCACTTTCTCTCCAGCACGTTTTTTTTTTTCAGGGGTGGGAGGTGGGGGCAGAGGGCTTTTCTGGGTCTCACCACACCCTGTCTCTGTTGTCTCTCTGCAGGCAAAAACAGCTCCCTGCCCTCTATGGCCTCTCTCTCCCCCAGTTCACCTCTCCACACTTCATACCTGCTGAGTTCTGTGGTTCAGGTTGTACAGATTCTTGTGTTAATCCTCAAGTTAGTTTTCTAGGTGTGCAGGATGGTTTAGTGTTGATCTGGCTGCATTTCAGGGATGAGAGACGCAGAAAAAAAAAAACAAACTTCCATGCAGTTCTGCCATCTTGGCCCTTCCTCCAAGTTCACAGTAAAAGCACTATTTTCCCCTCCACATTTTATGTATTTGGTATTATAGTTTACATCTTTTTATTTTGTATTTAACTTAACTAATTATTGTAAATATAATTGATTTTACTATTTTTGTCTTTCAACCTTCATACTAGCTTTATAAGTGATTATCTACTACCCTTACTGTGTTTGCTTTAATGACTTAAATGTTTATCTTCTTGTAATTTTCTTAGTTTTAGTTACCGCCTTCTCTTTTCTGCCTAAGGAAATCTCTTTAACATTTCTTTTACAGCCAGCTTAGTGGTGATGAATTGCTTTAACTTTCATTTGTCTGGGAAACTATCTCTGCTTCAAATCTGAATCATAACCTTGCTTGGTAGAGTCTTCTTGGTTGTAGGTTTTTTTCCCTCTCTGCACTCTGAATATACCCTGTCACTCCTTTCTGGCCTGCAAAGTTTCTGCTGAAAAATCAGCTGATAGCCTTCAGGGGTTTCCCTTTTAAGTACCTAGTTACTTTGCTCTTGCTGCACTTAAGATAATCTCTTTATTTTTTGACATTTTAATTATTTCTTGTGTTGGGTTCATCTTGTTTGAGACTTTTCTGTGCTTTCTTTTTTTTCTTTTGGCTGTTTAGTTTGGATGGTTTTCACTACTCTGTCTTCCACATCACTGATCCATTTCTCTGCATTCTCCAGTCTGCCATTGATTCCCTTTACTGTATTTTTCATTTCAGTTATTGTAATCGACTTTGATTTTTTTAATACTTTTTCTATTTCTTCGTTGAAGTTCTCGCTGAGTTTATCCGGTCTTCTCTCGGGTTCCATGAACATCTTTATGACTATCATTTAGAATTCTTTATCAGGTAGATTGCTTATTTTGATTTTATTTAGTTCTTTTTCTGAGGTTTTGTCTTGTTCTCTTGTTTGGAACATACAGATGTTCTGCTCACAGTTCAGAACCTCAGCATCCTCTTTTGCTTTTTCATTTTGTCTGATTCTCTGTTTGTTTCTTTTTATTAGGTAAGTCAGCTATGTTTTCCTGTCTTACAAGTAGTGGCCTTGCACAAAAGGCATCCTCTGGGGTCCAGTAGCATAATGTCCCCAAGTCACCAGAACCACACACTCCACAGGTATCTCCTGTGTGGGCTGCATGTGCCCTCCTGTTGTGACTGGGCTGCTACTGCTGTGAGTGCACTGGTGGGCAGAGCTGGTCCCCAGCCCAGCTGGTTTCAGTGACCTGCCAAGACTACTATGGACACCCTGGTGGCTGGCATTGGCCCCTGGTGCAGCTGACTGAGAGGCCCTGCTGTAGTTGCTGCTGGTGTCGTGGTGGATAGAACAGCCCCCCAGTGGAGCTGGATGAGAGACCCAGATGCAACTGTTGTGGATGTGCTGGGGCAGGGGGTGGCACTGGGTCCCCTCACCTCCTGGGGGCAGAAGTTGCTTTGGACGGGGTGTAGATTCCAGCTGGGACTGCCCACCAATTTGTGGTGTGGGAGCTGCTTTGGGGGGGATGCTAGTCTTGACCAGGGCTGCCTGCCAGGTGTTGTGGGGCAGCCACTTTGGAGGGGTGCCTGCCAGAGTGGGCACGTTGGGTGGAGTAGTTTTTTATGGGAATGCCAGAGAAGGGGGAGCAGTGCTAGCGAGTTAGAGACTGTCAGAACAGTCTTCCTACAGAATGCAATCAGCTAGACTGAAAGAGGGCAAAAAAAAAAAAAAAAGAAAAAATGGTGCCTGCCAGCATTTCTATTCCTGCAGAAAGTTCCTTCAAGTTTTGCCTCTCCAGCACATGTCCTGTAATTAGTAAATAAGTCTCCTTCAGGAATAACCCAGGTGATTTTTCAACTGCTGTCTGTGGGCTGGACCTTACCATGATACAGAGCACTGGTGCTTTCAGAGTAGAGTCTCAGTTTCCTGTAGCCCTCCTGCTCTCCCACAGTTAAACCCCGCTAATTTTCAAAGCCAAATGTTATGAAGGCTCGTCTTCCCATTACACATCCCCATGGCTGGGTATGTTTGATGAGGGCTTGATACCTTCACTCCTCTGGAGGACCCCCATACTTATGATATTCCTCCTGTTTGTGGGTCACCAGTGTCAGGAGTTGGGTTACCAACCTCATCTGTGCCCCTCTTGTCCTTCTCTCTGTGACTTTTTCTGTGTATCTTTAGCTGCAGTAGAACCGTTTTTGCTAGTTTTCAGGTCATTTCAGTGGTGTAAAGTGAACTACTGAAAACTTCTTGGCTTGGTACATTTTGAGGGGAAAGGGTAGCTCTTTGGTAATTAAAAAAAATTTTTTTCTATGGTACTTAACCTGTTAAAATTTTCTCCCTCCCCTAGAGGTACATTTTCATGATATTTTTCTGAAACTACGCTTATTTCAATAATATTTTCAGTACCTAGAATTAAAGTAATCTCTTTTGATTTTATATTTCTCCTGAATCTCTTATTTTTCCCATTTGTTCCATTTGTTACAACACTTTGTAACTTTAAGGTGTACAGCATGACTGGACTTACGTATATAACAAAATGTTATTTCTTCATTTTTATTCTTTATATTATTTATATTTCTACCATTTTTTTCTTTAAAATACTTGTTAGCTAAATGGTATGTTGCTGCCCTCCAATTTCTTGAAATGGGAACTTAAAATTTTATTATGTGAATAACTAAAATAAATATTTAAATTTTTATATTTTTCTCTGAGCACAGGTGGTCATCCTATATGGTCATATATATGCTCTTCTGTTGTCATTCTTTTTAAAGAATTCTGTAATCTTGGTGGTTTTTTTTGTTCCAAAAGTTGTTTAGAAAGTTGTAAAAATATTTCTAGGGTGTTTTCCCTCATCTGATCAGAGAGGTTTATCTGTAAAAAACAAATTTATCAATTTTTTTGAGGAGTAATATATGATTAACTTTTGCAAATTTTCTAAGGTTCTTAAAAAGACAATATATTACATACAATTGTATATTAATATATGTATTAGATACATATTGATTAATATTACTGTATTAATATTACTGCATTAATTATAATACATATTAATATTAGTAATACTGGTTGTTAGGTCTTCATTATGGATGTATTAATTATCCATTGCTGTATAACCAGTTACCACTGACTTTAGCAGCATTAACCAACATTTGTTACTTTGTTATTTCTGTGCATCAGGAATCCAGGTACAGTTTATTTATGCTTTCTGGTTTTCTCACAAGGCTTCAATTCAGGTATCAGCCAGGATTGGATTTTTCTTAAGGCTCCCCCAGGAGGATCTGCTTCCAGCTTACCCACCTGGCTCTTAGGAGGCCTCAAGTTCACATTGCCTGTTGGCCAGAGGTATCATCTCCTTGCCATGTATGCCTCTTTGCAGGGCAACTTGACAACATGGTAGTTGGTGTCCCTTAGAGTGAGGGAGAAAGTAAGAGAGTGATCAAAATGGAAGCCATAGTCCTTTTGTACCTTAATCTCAGAAATGACATCTCATTACTTTGCTATGTTCTTTTGGTTAGAAGAAAGTCATTAGGTATAGCCCACAGTCCAGAGAGGATTACACAAGGGCATAAACACAAGAAAGCCAGGGTCATTTGGGACTATTTTAGAGGCTGTTTATTCTGGTCTTCTTTATGTCTCTAACACCTCATGTCCCTGGCATATGCCAGATATATTCATCTACCCTCCAAGATCCCCCAAAGTCTCACCCAGTTACAGCATCTGCTCACAGTTCAGAACCTTATTATCTAAATCACATCCAGTTTTAGATGAAGCTCCTCAGGTATAGTTCCTAAAATACAACTCTTGCAGTTCTCAATCTGTAAAACTTGGCTCTACCCACACACATAGCCTAGAATTGTGAGGAAGGCATAGGATAACTACTATGGTCAGTTTTGTGTGAAAAGGGGGTATATGGTGGACACAAAAGAGTCCCTGGTCCATTGAAAATCTGAAATATAGTTGTGCCAATCTTAGAAGTTCATTGATTAGGTCTCAAGACCTAGGAATGATACTTCATAGGTTTTAGTTCTGCTCTCTGGGTTCCTGATTTTACCCTCAGGGTCATCCTTTCTTTTTTAAAGAAAAGTATTGCATGTTACAATCAAGTTCTTTCAACCTGTTCTTCCTGCCAGTAGAATTTGAGGAGCTCTAGTGACTTTTGAAAATTTTACTGTTCATTTGGTTCTGAACTTTCAGTTCAAGCTGGGAGAGTTCTTGGTGATAAAAATATTGGAAAAATTTTGTGAGACCCCTGTGAATCTCATTAGGGTCCACTCCATTATGTAAAAGTCACAAGCAGAAAACTCTTCTAGATGAGTCCTTTACCTTAGGCTCCTCGATGTCAGTAGGAAAAAGCTCTTGAGCTTCTTAGAGACCCTATTCTTTGAGAGGATATGTGAGGCCCTCCCCTTAATCTTTTAAAAAGGTCCTTTGTGTGACTCTTTATAGTACTTTGAAGGTAGTACCTTTTATTTTTCATAGTCTAACAAGTTTTTACAGTCAAACCCTTGGTGTCATCTTTAGACCAGGGTTCCCATGGCAGTGTTACTATATGAACTTTTCATAGAAGTTATTTCTTAATGTTCACATCTTTTAAAGCTGGAGAGGCTGCAAATTTTCAAAATCATCAAGTTCTGAATTCCTTAATTTTTTTTTTTTATTTGTAAAATACATTTGGTGAAGTACCATAGACTGGGTAGCTTAAACAATAGAGATTTGTCTTCTCACAGTTTTGGAGGCTGGATATCCCAAGATCAGAGTGCCTGCATAGCTGGGTTCTGGTGAGAGCTGTCTTACTGGCTTGTAGACTCCTGTCTTCTTGCTGTATCCTCACATGGTAGAGAAAGAGCTCTGGTATCTCTTCCTTTTTTCTTAAGGGTGACACATCTAACTGATCAGGGCTCCACCCTTATGACCTCATTTAACCTTAATCACTTCCTTAAAGGCCCTATTTACAGTACAGTCCTATGAACAGTAAGGGCTTCTGCATTTAAGTGGTGGGAGTGTGATACACTTAAGTCTATGGCAACCATATATCCGAGAGTTTATTTCTGGGCTCTTTTTTCTGTTCCACTGGTCTATATGTCTGTCTTTATGCCAGTACCACACTGTTCTGATACAGCTTTGTAGTAAATTTTGAAATGATCAGTGTGAGTCCTCCAAGTTTATTTTGCTTTTTAAAGATATTTTTTGGCTATTCTGGATCCTATGAGGTTCCATATGAATTTTAGGATGGATTTTTTTTAATTTATGCAAAAAGTCCTTAGGATTTATGACTTTTGATAAGGATTGCATTGAATCTGAAGATCATTTTAGATAGTATCAACATTTTAACATTGTCTTGTTATCCATGAGCATGGGATATGTTTCCATTTATTTATGTCTTCTTCAATTTCTGGTTTATTTTAGAGTTGACCTATAGTATTATGTAACTTTAAGGTATTTAGTACAATGATATGTGTATATTTTATGAAATGATAACAGCAATAAGGTAGTTAACACACCCATCATCCCACATAGTTACCGTTTTGAGTATGTGTATGTGTGTGTGTGTGTGTAGTGAGAAATATTAAGATTTACTCCCTTACCAACCTTAAGTATATAGTACAGTGTTATAAACTATAGTCACCATGCTGTACTTAATCTCCAGGACTTACTCATTTATTTGTCTTATACCTGGAAGTTCGTACCCTTTGAATACCTTCACCCATTTCCCCTGCTCCTTGCAACCCTGCTCCGTGTTTCTGTGAGTTTGTTTTTATAGATTCCGCATACAAGTGAGACCTTACATTATTTGTCTTTCTCTATCTGACTTATTTCACTTAGCATAATGCCCTCAAAGTTCCTCTTTGTTGTTGTATGCCAGGATTTTCTTCTTTTCAATGAAGAATAAAATTCTGTAGTGTGTGTGTATGTGTGTGTGTGTGTATCAGTTACTTGTAATTAGTTTATTTAGATTTTTTATTTCTTCCTCGTTCAGTATTGGAAGATTGTGTTTCTACAAATATATCCATTTTCTAGGTTGTCCAGTTTTTGGTATGCAATTGTTCTTAGTATTCTTTTAAAATTATTCATATTTCTTTGGTGTCAGTTGTTACTTCTCTCTCATTTCTGATGTTATTTATATGAGTCCTTTTTCCTTGATGAGTCTGACTAAAGGTTTGTCTTTTTTTTTTTTTTTTTAAAGAAACAGCTCCTGGTTTCATTGATTTTTTTCAAATCATTTTTTGGTCTTTTTGTCATTTATTTGGGCTTATTTATTTATTTATTTTGTTTCCTTTAATTGTTTGTTTAGATTATTTCAATTTTTTCTTATTTCTTCAAGTATACCTATTTGCTTTATATTTCTCTTTTAGAACTGCCTTCACTGTGTTCCAAAGATTTTGGACCATTGTGTTCTCATTTTCATTTGTCTCCTGGTATTTTTAAATTTCTTCTCTGATTGCTTAGTTGACCCATTTGTTGTTTAGTGTTATGTTGTTTATTCTCCATGCGTTCGTGTTTTTTCCAGATTTTTTTGTGTGATTTATTTCCAGTTTCATCCTGTTGTGATTGGAAAAGATACATAGTATGATGTCAGTCTTCTCATATTTATTGAGGCTTATTTTATGGCCTAATATGTGATCTTTTCTGGAAAATGTTCCATGGATGCTTGAAAAGAACGTGTATTCTGTTGTTTTGGGGTGGAATGTTCTGTGTATATCTCTTAGGTTCAGGTGGGCCAATGTGTCATTCGAAGACATTATTTCCTAACTGATTTTTTGTGTGAATGATCTATCCATTGATGTAAGTGGGGTGTTAAAGTCCCCTACTATTATTGTATTACCATCAATTTCTCTTCTTTATGTCCACTAATATTTGCTTTATATATTTAGGTGTTTCTTTGTTAGTTACATACAACTATGCATAAATATAAACAATATTTATAATTGTTATATCCTTGGATTTGTCCCTTTATCATTATGTAATTACCTTCTCTGTCTCTTGTTACAGTCTTTCTTTTATTATTTTTCTAATAGAAGTATTGCTGCCTCAGCTTTTTTTCACTTCCATTTGCATAGTGAATGCTTTTTCATACCTTCACTTTCAGTCTGTATTTCTCTTTAGGTCAGAAATGAGTTTCTGGTAAACAGCAGCCTTGATACTTTATCCATTCATTCACCCTACATCTTTTGATTGGAGAATTCAGTCCATTCAAAGTAGTTACTCGTGTATGTGCTTATTGCCATTTGTTTCTTGTTTTTTGGTTGTTTTTGTTTTTCTTTATTCTTTTTTTTTTTTCTCTTTGTGATTGATGAGCTTCTATAATTTTATGTTTGGCTTTGTTTCTCTTTATTTTTTTATGTATCTGTAATAGGTTTTGGGTTTGTGATTACCATAAGATTTCTGCAGGACATCCTAAGTAAATAAAAGTTTGTATTAACTTGTTGGTTATTTAGATTCAAACACATTGTTAAAAAGAACACACCGAAGGGGGAAATTCTTTTACCTTTTTACTCCTTCCTCCATGTTTTATGTATGTGTTGTCATATTTTACATCTTTTTATTCATAATTTTCTTGTTTCTACTCATGGCCATTTCCTTTATGCTTAAAGAAGTCTCTTTAACATATATTATAGGGCTGGGTTAGTGGAGATAAACTCATTTATCTTCTGTTTGGAAAACTCTTTATCTCTCCTTCAAATCTGAATGATAGCTTTGCCAGGTAATCATGTTTGTGGGTTTTTTATTTGCAGCACTTTCAATATATCATGCCACCCTCTTCTCACCTGCAAAGTTTCTGCTGAAAAATCAGCTTATAGTTTTATAGGCTTTCCCTTTTAGGTAACTTTTCTTTGTCTCTTGCTTCCTTTAAAATTCTTTCTTTAAGCTTTGATATTTTAATTATTGTGTGTCATCGTGTGGACCTTCTTGGGTTCATCTTGTTTGGAACTCCGTGTGGTTCTTGGACTTGGATGTCTATTTCCTGCTCTAGGTTAGGAAATTTTCAGTTAATATTTCTTCTAATAAGTTTTCTACTCCTTTCTCCCTCTTCTTATGAGATGCTTATAATGCAAATGTTTGTTCAGTTGATGTTTTCCAAGATATCTCTTAATTTATTATCATTAAAATAAAATTCTTTTCTCTTTTTGCTGTTGAGCTTTTGTGGTTTCCATTTCCTTATATTCCAGATCATTGATACTTTCTTCTGTATCCTCTAATCTACTGTTGATTCATTCTAGTATGTTTTTTATTTCAATTATTCTTCCACTCCGATTGGTTCTTTTTATTATTTTCTTTCTCTTTCTTGAAGGAGTCACTGACTTCTTCCACTCTTTCCTTCAGCCTAGTGAGTATCTTTATGATAGTTACTTTCTTTATCGGGCACATTGCTTATCTCTGTTTCATCTGGTCTTTTTCTGAGTTTTTTTTTTCCTTGTTCTTCATTTTTAGAGCATATTTCTCCATCCATTGTGCTTAACTTTCTATTTTTATATGGATTAGGTGGACTGACTGCTTCTCCTAAACTAGTTATTCTTTTAAATTGTGGCATGTCTTTGTCACCCTTGCTGTTTGTTCTCTTGCTATTCTCTACCTTTGGTTATTCTGAAGCTTTTCAGTCAGCCCTCAGTTTTTATTCAGGAAGAATTTTCTATAAATAGGTGTAATTTGGTGTGTTCCATGGATGAAGTGAATTCAAGATCTTTCTGTGTCACCATGTTGGACTGGAAACCTGTGTTTGGATTTTGACAGTTTGATTTTTTTTTTTAATGTTTGTTTATTTTATTTATTTAAAAAATTGTTTTTTAATGTTTATTCACTTTTTGAGAGAGAGCAGACTGTGAGTGGGGGAGGGGCAGAGAGAGAGGGAGACAGAAAATCTGAAGCAGGGCCCAGGCTCTGAGCTTTGAGTGTAGAGCCCAACATGGGGCTCAAACTCATGAACCATGAGATCACGACCTGAACCGAAGTCGGTCGCTTAACCGACTAAACCACCCAGGTGCCCCGTTTGTTTATTTTTGAAAGAGAGTGAGAGAGTGGTGGGCAAGGGGGGAAGAAGGTGAGGGAGGGGCAGAGAGAGGAAGACACAGAATCTGAAGCAGGCTCCAGGCTCCGAGCTGTCATCCCAGAGCCCATTAAGAGGCCTAATGGGATCATGACTTGAGCTGAAGTCAGACACTCAACCCACTGAGCCACCCAGGAGCCCCATGAATTTTGACAGTTTGATTATAGTTTGTCTTGGTGTGGGCCTCTTTGAATTCATTGTACTTGGAGTTGGTTGAGCCTTTTGAATATTTATATTAATTGCTTTCATCAAATTTGGGAAGTTTTCAGTAATTGTTTCTTCAGTGAATATTCTAATCTCTCTTCCTCTTTCTCTATCTTTTCTTGTTCTGGGACTTCTGTGATGCGTATGTTTTCCCATCTGATGGTGTCTCACAGGTACCCTTGGCCCTTTTCTCTTTTCTTCAGTCTTTTTTCTTTTCATTAGAGTTGATAATTTCAATTTTCCTTTCTTCAAGTTCACCAGTTGTTTGTTCTACGTATTCAAATGCTTTCAAATCCCTCTAGTGGATTTTTCTTTTGAGTTTTTGTACTTTCCAGCCCCAAATTTCATTCTGTATGTTGTTGTTTTCTGTCTCTTCATTGATATTTCCACTGTGTTTATACATCATTTCCTTGACTTTCTCTATGTCTTCCTGTAGATCTTTTAGCATCTTTAAGACAATTGTTATAAAACCTGATATTTTTCAGTGACTGTTTCTGTTGATTCAGTAGATAGTTGTATTGATTTAATTAAACTTTTGGTTTGTTTCCCAAGGTTTGCTGTATTTTTATTTTTATTTTTTTAATTTTATTTGTAGGTTATCTTTGTGCCAGCAGTCAGCCTAGGTATAGACTTAAGCGCTTTTTTGAGCCTATACTTTTCACTTTGTATGTAAAGTGATTTTCTAAGGTCCCCCCCCACCCCGTATATGTGGTTGCTTATGGGTATCCTAATCTTGAATGTACAACTCCCACAAGGGGAAAAAGAGAAAAATGAAGTAGGGGGAAATGTGCATACACTTTCAGTGTCCTAGAAATTGCTTCCATTGGAGGGGAGTGGGCTTTCAGCAATGGCAGTGATGATTGCAACACTGGCTTCCTATCCCTGTGTCTGTACCTTTGCAATCAGAAGCAGCATTCGATATGATTTCACTCATATGTGGAATTTAAGAAATAAAACAAATGAGCAAAGGGGAAAAAAAGAGATATAAACCAAGAAACAGACTTAACTATAGATAACCAACTGATGGTTACCAGAAGGGAGGTGGGTAGGGGCATGGGTTAAATAGGTGATGGGGATTAAGGGGTGCACTTTTGTGATGAACACCTGGTGATGTGTGGCAGTGTTGAATGACTATATTGCACACCTGAAACTAATCTAACACTGTACATTAACTAACTGGAATTCAAATAAAAACTTTAAGAAAAGGAGCAGCAATCAGTGATCCTAGATTCTCAATATTTGGTGGACAGGGACCTATCCTGGTTTTGTCAAGCTGAATGCAAGTTGCTTCTGGAACACATACATGGATGCCTGCCACCCATCTAGGGAGTGGGCAATGGGTGGCTCCTACTAAGAGTTGACATTGACCAAAATTTATTTACTATCCAAGACTAACCCTAGAAGTTTTAAGCCTTTGAATAGACCCCAGAGTTCCAAAATTGTTAGACAGATTCTGCCTACAAATGTTGTTTAGGTAGGGCGATGAGTTCCTGGTGCTTCCTGCTCTACCATCTTAATTCTCCAGTACAGATTCCTTTTTATTTAACCATTTTTCCTTCAGTGTATCTTGCTCTCTTGTTTTATTATAAACAATAAGAAATAATTAAACAGTAACTCTAACCATTTGTTTGGGAATCTCAGCTAGGTCACATAGGTCTTTCAACATATATTCTGCTTTCTGTTTTACTCAAGTCAATAAATAGTGTTGCTAAGCTTTCTGCTACTCTATAACTAGGATCCCTCTTCTACTTTCCAGTAACATGTTCTTCACTTCCTTTTGTGCCCTTAATGGCAGTATCCTCAAAGTCCATATATCTACTAATACTGTGTTCAGGGCAGTTTAAGCTTTTTTTTAAGTGCCCTTCAAAATGCTTGCACCATCTACCCACGGCCTGGTTCCAAAGCTAAGGCAGAACCCCACTTCCAGGTATGAAAACCTGTATTAGTTATATATTGCGCTGTAACAGATTTTCCCAAATCTTAGTGGCTTCAAACAAGAAACGTCTATTATCTTATGGTTTTTGTGGGTCAGGAATTAGGCATGACTGAGCTGGTCTTCAGACTCAGAGTCTGACAAGACTGCAAATTGTTGGCTGGGACCTGAGTCATCTTAAGGCTCAACTGTCCGAAGATCCACTCCCAAGCTCACTCACTTGCCGTTGCAGGCCTCAGGTCTTCACTGATTCTTGGCTAGAGAGATCAGCTCTTGCTACATGGGCCTCTCTAAAGACAGTTTACAGTGCAGCAGTTGGTGTCCCTCAGAGTTAGTAAGAGAGAGAGAAAGAAAGAAAGATGGAAGCCAGAGCCCCTTTGTAACTAAATCTTGGAAATAATATCTCATCACTTTCACCATATTTTTTTGGTTAGAAGAGAGTCATTACTCAAGGGGAGGGTATTACACAAGGCCATCACTACCAGAAAGCAGGGATCATTGGGAGCTATTTTAGAGCCTATTTATCACAGTGGGGAAATAAAATTATTATTATTATTATTACTACTATTACTATAAAGTACTTCTTTACTTTGGACCAATGCTTTTTTTTAATGTTTATTTTTGAGAGAGATAGAGACAGAGTGTGAGTTGGGGAGGGGCAGAGAGAGAAACACAGAATCTGAAGCAGACTCCAGGCTCCAAGCTGTCAGCACAGAGCCTGACTCAGGGCTCGAACTTGTGAACCGCAAGATCATGATCTGAACTGAACTTGGCCTTTAACTGACTGAGCAACTCAGGCGCCCCTGGACTAATGCTTTTTGCCTAAGTGCCTGTTTTCTGCAGTCTTCACCAATAAGGTGAATTAGCAAACGTTAGATGTATATGTCAAGTTTTTATTTTAATTTATTTTAAGAGAGTTTGAATGTATTTCCTATATTTCAAAGTCATTAGTAACTTAGTTTTTTTTTTTTTTTCTGTGAAGGAGCTGTCATATTTTGGGGCACTTTTCTCTTGTATTTCTAGTCTTTAAATTTATTATGTTTGGTTTTTTTTTAATTATATGAGGAAATTAGCCCTTTGTCATATGTGTAGTTAATATTTTTCTCACTTTGTCACTTATCTTTTGATTTTTTTCATGATGTTTATGCCAAGTAGACTTTTAAAATTTTTTTCATGTAGTCAAATAGATCAAGTATCTCTTTTATAGAGGAATTATATCCTTAAAAATGAAATCTATTCATGTTATTTCATGGTAATTTATCTTTGGTGTCTCACCATTGACTTTTTCAGGATAAATTGGAATCTTTTTATCTTGACATAGTTTTTATTACCTTATTTCTACTTAGCTCTTTTCCTTTTATCTGTTGAAGACACTCCTTTTGAGACACCCACTGAGATCCCATGTTCATATACGTTAGCATTGTTTTCTGACTCCTCATAACTGGGAAGATACATAAAGGCAAAGACTTCTGAAGGTGCTTTTGTAGACCCAGAGCCTTCCACAGTACATGGCATGCTTACCTTGTTGAGTGAACAAATGAGTGGAAGTGATCAGAGAACAGTAATTCAGAAGCAAACAAAACACATGACCATGATACTGTCACCTGTTATTTTCTTCTAATTCTCACCTTTTCCAAGTAGACAGCATAAGTGTGCTATTTCATTTTATACCTATCTCACAATTTCACAGTCTCCATAGTTCTGTAAAACAAAATGGTAAGCAGATTTCTATGACAGAAAAGATTTGCAACAAAAGAATTCATGTCCCGGTCTCTCTCAAGTCTAAGTGTGGCCAAGTGATCAGGTTCTGACAATGGAATATGAGAAGTAGTAGGTACAACTTAAAACATTTAAAATAGAAGGTTTATGTTGTCCCCCCCTCCTCTTTTTCTCCTTCTTACTGACAAAAATGGGAATGTGGGAAAAGGAGCTGGAGAAACAATCCCGAACTACGTAATGGATAAGAATAAGAAAGTAACAGGATAGGAGTCAGGGTGCCTGAAACAATGGAGCCACCTTTTCAGCCCCACACCGCTCAGACTTAGACTGTTTTATAACACAAAAATTAACTGTTGTCTTGTTTAAGCCATTGATACGTTGGCCTTTGTTAAAGAAGTCAAACTGTTTATTAAGTGACATATACCCTTGGGTATCATTCCACCCCTGGGATTATTTCCTCCTAATCCTTTGTTACAAGTTAGTATCAAACAGTTAAAAGCATAGGTTTAGGGGCACCTGGGTGGCTCAGTTGAGTGTCGGACTCTTGATTTCATCTCAGGTCGTGATTCCAGGGTCATAGGATTGAGCCTCATGTCAGGCTCTGTGCTGAGCGTGGAGCCTGTTTTAGATTCTGTTTCCCTCTGCCCTGCCCCTCTCCCCTGCTCACACAGTCTTTCTATAAAATTGAAAAAAAAAAAAACTAAACCCAACAAAACATAGATGGTTTGGATCAAGGAAATGGTAACAATGTCATAACATTGAAGGAGGAAAAGAAGAAAGAGAACAAGAGATGAATATCAGCTGAAGTCATCATTGAAAAAAAGCCACTTATGATGAGCTAAGCCTGCTCTCCATGAGTATGATGTTAAGTCACTTAGGAACCTCTTCAGGACCAGACATGGCAAATGAATATCCCAGAAGAAGAAAGTGAAATGAGAATGATAAGAAATAATACTAGGAAACAGAAAAATAGCAGACTGGACTCTAGTCTATGGCAGTAATTTAATGAGGCCTAAAGCCTGTGATTGTTAAAATAAAACAGTAAAAAATACCAATGCAGGGGGTAAAGGGCAAAAGATACAGTCCTAGCAAAATGGACCCTGGGCTCCTGTTTCAGGCACCTGGTTCCCATTAATCTCTCATCCTTATAGACCCTTCAGAGCCTCCTGCCTCTCCCTAACCTTGTCCTGAGCTGGTATGTAAATTAAACCAGCAGCTTTAGTCTTTATAACATTATAGCAGAAGAAACAAAGATAGTATAAGTTGTGGATGGAGCCGGAGTCCATAGGATCCAAATATGTAGTAGCAGAATGCCCCAAATAGGGAACAGGGACAAGAGAAAGAACTACCATAAAACCTGATTTTATTTCCTTCTTTGAACCCCTGTCTTCTCTTTACCCCTTTGCAAAATATGCATGCATAGGTTGTGTTAGAAAACCGTTTCCAGTTGGCCTTTTTCCAAGACAAGGGTACAGCTGGGCCGAAGGGCCACATGTTGAAGTTATTAATATGCCTATGCCCTTCTCCCCCACTGAGTTCACTGATCAAAGGCTCTGCCAGAGCAGCAATGGATAGCCTCGCATAATGGGAACTGAAATTCTACTTAAGAAACCAGCTTTGCCAAAACACACTACCTTTTTAAGTGAAACATTCCATTCACATATTAACCTGATTACAAAAAGGAAGGGAGATCTTTTTTCCTTCTGTACCCTGCTAATAATTTTCTGTCAAGTCTGATTTGGCTTTAGCTGCGCTCCCAAGTTCTTGTGATGTGCCCCGATCACCAGTAAACTAAAAACAGAAGGTGCTGCACAAACTCTGAGACAGGATACTCTGTCTATGAATATAGACACTGCAGAATTCAGTTCCTTGCCAACAGGGAAGGCCAGTGACTGTTCCAATCTCTGACAACCAGCAGCCTGCCTTGAATTCACACAGTCGGTGAAGGAAACACATGGAGAAAGTGGTGGAAATAATTAAGGGTTCTTAGAGTTAACAGAAGCATAGACTCATTATACCAGGACCTTCCCTCAAAAGGGAGTAAACCAATGTGCTTATTAGAAGAAAGCACAAACAGTAACAAAGTGTCGTAAGGTCCCAGTCAGTTCAAATTCCAAGATGGAGAGTCAGGTTGAAGAGCTGGTTAGGTAAGAGAAAAGGGAAACAAACCAGATTTAAAGAAAGCAGTATCATTTTGCTCTGCTCGATAAACAGAAAGTTTTATGGTTTATTTCACTGTATTGCCAGGATAACTTGGTTCCTGTATAGCTGACAGAATTGTGTCCTCAGACAGGGTATCAACAATCTAGATCTCATGTGGTTGTCCAAATAGAGTCCCAATTCATGAAGAGTCTCAACATGACTGTCACCTTTCCTTCAGACACATCAGAAGACAGTCTTTGGTGGAAGATGGTCACACGTGCTACACGGCTTCTTTGGGAGCTTCAAGCACTAGGATATGGCAGATTTGTCAAGTTTTAAAATCTCTCAAATTTAAACCTCCTTTGCCTACAATTATAAACACAGAAACTTCCAAGACTTCTTTGGAAACAGCTGTCTTCAAAGGATTTTCCATTGCCCTACTCTCCATCTCTGCACAAACTAAAAGGTGCCGCATGATTGATATATCTTAGAAGAGGTTCAAAAATTCCCCAAATAAAAAGTAAACAAAAGGCAGTAAGGTCTAAATTAATCCTTTTCTGTTTGTATTTAGCAACTATTAACATCACTTGTTAACAAGGACCAAGGTGGATTTTTTTTTTTCAGTGATGTCCTATAAGACTTCAGATGAGTTTCCTGTCAAAACACATAAGAACTCAAGGAAGTTTTTATCTGAAAAAGGTAAACATCTAGATACTGCTAGCAAAACTACCGCATAATTAGACACAGTATTCCATTATCCTTAGTATATCTACTGGCTTGTTTTTGTTTTTTAAAATATTTTCTTCTATTAGGAGAGCTTTTAGATTAATCCAAACTGGATGTCCCAGATGTCCCAGACTAGATGTCTTGACTGGTAATCCTATTGACATCCCTCCAACTAGCTTTCCTAGACTCTGGAAAGACTCATTGCTTTACAGATTAGAGTAGTTTATTGGTATTAGGGTTTACATTCTTGTCATCTTGGGTAATTGGAGAAGGCTATATTCTATATCGACACTTTTATAATTTCTCATAGTTATGGTAGAGAAGATAAGGAAAATACATTTAAAAATGTATTTATAAAAATACATTTGGCCTTGTACAGTATCTGTCTTCCGTGAAAAGTGAAAGTTTGACTTCATCCTTGCTAATCCTGATGCCTTTTATTTTGTTTCGTTGTCTGATTGCTGATGCTAGGACCTCTAACAGTATATATATACAGTGGAATACTATGTGGCAATGAGAAGGAATGAAATCTGGCCATTTGTAGCAACGTGGATGGAACTGGAGGGTATTATGCTAAGTGAAATAAGTCAGAGAAAGACAGATACCATATGTTTTCACAAATAGGTGGATTTTGAGAGATCCACCTTAGCAGAAGACCATGGGAGAGGGAAAGAGGGTGAAAAAAAAAGTCACAGAGAGGGAGGGAGGCAAAACATAAAAGATTCTTAAGTACTGAGAACAAACTGAAGGTTGATGGGGAATGTGAGAGAGGGGAAAGTGGGTGACAGGCATTGAGGAGGGCACTTGTCGAGATGAGCACTGGGTGCTGTATGGAAACCAATTTGACAATAAATTATATTAAAAAAATACATTTGACCTTTCAGTCTTGTTTTTGTCTAAATAAGGAAGGACCACTGCTGGAATCACTACCGTATCAGCCAAGAATCTTCAGTGATTCACTTCTTCTTGGCATTTAGTAAAGGAGAGCATGCATGGCAATAAAGTGCTGGGTCCAAACCCAAAACTGAATAAACTAGGATGCTTTGATCTTCAGTGCTTACCTTTATAAATTTTAGCTGTAATGGTTGCATTTAGATAACAAAATGTAGGAAATCATTTGTAAACTCTTGATAGAGGATCATAATTTCTTCTGCATTAATATAGCCAGTATTTATATCTAATGGACCTTTAAATTAAAAAAAAACAACAACAACCGGGGCATAAATTATTCTTTAAAAAAATGCTAAGAAGTGAAGTTTCAGAAAATGTTTCATTTCCTTCAGTAAATTTCTTTCATTTATCTTTACCATACTGTGTTATAGTATGTTTACTAAAAGAACATTTCAACAAGGTAAAAGAGGCTTGAGCAACAAGACTATTTTACTTGAACTGTTTAACTGTGAAAATACATAGAAGAGTAAAAGATGTCCTCTAATTTCCTCAGCCTACTGTAAGGAAGGGCATTTATTATCAGTCACTGGAAATGGGATCCCAAACCACAAGAAGGGAAGGGGGAGGGGGAAGGAGGGAAGGAAGGGAAGAGTAAGAAGAGAAAGGGAAGGAGAAAGAAAGAAAACAAGCTGAGAAGTGTATACGTGTAGTCCTCATTCTAAAAAGGATGACAGGTAACTGAGGAGTAGGCAAGACAAACCTAGTGAACACCTAGTGATCAACACAAAAGATACACAAATGGGCCTGTAGGAAAGAGGATTAAGTGAAGTATTCTCAGCTGGTGGAGTTTTAACCATTGCATAGAATTTTCTTTCTTTCATATTCATAGCACTAAAATATTACTGAAATTACCAAAATTTTACTAAATTACTAAACATATTATTAAAGAGGTTTCTTCTGATTATCTTAGTTTTTCCTCCTGTGAGTATTGTCATCCAGAAGAGTTTTTTTGAGTTTAAAAAGCACTTAGTGACTCATTTGCAGCAACCCAAAAGAGTGGAACATTTTTAGAAAAATCTTTGAACTGTTTAAGCTGAGTAAAATGTGCTAGCCACCTCATTTGCTTTAGTGGATTTGCTTTGCCATTATATTCAAGTGATGTGGGTAGGTTGAGGGGAGAGAAGTGCCTTCATCCCCAAGTGATGTACTTTTAAACCTTGTCAAGTCACCTGTTAGGTTCTCTTGTTCCTCTAGAACCAAAGTGACTCTGCCATGGTGGTAGGGTACCAAAACACTTACAACCAGGTATGTGATTTTGTTCCAGACTTAATCCAAGGAGGTAAGCTGTGGCTACAGGAAGCAGCCTTTGTATCTAAATATTTTCTTTACTTGAATAAATCTGAGCTAGTCCTTCTTTTTTGTTCCACTTTAACATTAGGCTCATGTGGTATAACATATAATTTTTGTTTTGTTGTTTATGTGTTAAATAACATTTAAAACATATCTTGTAAAAGGAAAACACTTGGTGTAAGTTCAAACAGCAAAAAGAGAATATAATGAAAACAATTAAGTCTCTCTTCCACCCTTGGCCCGCAGTTCTTCGAAAGCACCACTGTTACTAGTGTCTTGTGAATCCATCAGAGATAACACACACACACACTTTCATATATACATTTATTTACAAGTAAAAGTATTTGTTATTTATTTTCATATACAAATACTAGCATACTATGAAACCTGTTTACATCTTATGTATAAATTTATTGTGAAACACACACACATATATATATATACAGAAAAGGGCTTAAAGCTTAAAAGTGTGGTTTAACTAAATCATATAAAGAAATACCATCACCTAGATTAATAAATAGATTCCCAGATTTCCAGAAGCATCTTCCTTTATCTACATGCCCCTCATCACCATCCTAGAGCAGAGGTAACCACTGTCTTAGCTTTTACAGAAATTACAGTCTTTAAAGTTTCACTGTGTAAGTATTGATAAACAAAAAAGTTTTCACTTTGGGGCCTTTACAAAAGTGCTGCTAGGAAGGACATTTTTATATTGCATACAAGTACCTGTTGCTGAGTTTCTCTGGGGTATTAAAGTAGGGATGGAATTGGTGGGTCATATGGCAGGCATAGTCCCATCTTTGTAATGCCTGAGTGTTGTCGCATTTATACTCCCACCATTAATTTATAGGAGTGCTTGATGCTCCAATTCTATGGCAACACTTGGTATCATCAGGTTTTTAGCTAATCTGGTATATAATAGTATCACATTGTGCTTTTAATCTGTATTTCCCTAATTACTGATGAGATCTGAGCATCTTTTCACATGTTAATTGCCATTCTGAATTTCTTTTGTGAAGTACCAGTTCAAGTTTTTTGCTCATTTATCTACTTGTCTTTTGTTTTCTTAATGACTTATAGGAGTTCTTTGTGTATCCTGAACACTAGTGCTTTGCTGAGTTATACATGTTGCAAATGCTTACCCCTACTCTATGACTTTGATTTCATATTCTTTATAGTATCTTTGATATGCCGAAGTTCTTAATGTAGTCCAATTTATCAACATTTTCCTTTCTCAAAAATGATTTTTTTAAAAGAAATTTTCCCCTGCCCTACAGTCATGAAAGTATTCTTCTGTTTTATCTTAAAAAATTTTTATTGTTTTGCTAAAAGAGATTTTAGGTCTATAATCCACCTAAAGCTGATGCTACATAGGAGTCCAGTTTCATATTATTTCACAACTAGACACCCAGTTTTTCTAATACCTTTTATTGAAAGTACCATTGTTTCTCCCGTTCTGAATTTCAACCTTTGTCGTAAATTAAAATCCATATACGCGTGCATCTATTTCTAGACTCTCTGTTATGTCTCTGTTCTATTTGTCAACGTATGTGCCTGTTCACACTGCTTTAATTACTATAGCCTTGTAACAAGTCTTAATATCTAGTAGAACGAGATATTCTACCTTGTTTCTTCTTTGAGAACACTGTGGTTCTTGGTCTATTCTTTTTCCATAATTTTTTGTTAGGACTGCTCTAACAATATACCAACAGACAGGGTAGCTTATAAATAGCGGAGATTTATTTTTCACATTTCTTTTTTTTTAATGTTTGTTTATCTTTGAGACCGAGCATGAGCAGCATGGGGGTAGCAGAGAGAAAGGGCGACAGAGGATCTGAAGCAGGCTCTGCACTGACAGCAGTGAGCCTGATGTGGAACTGAAACTCCTGAACCCATGGGGTCATGACCTGAGCTGAAGTTGGATGCTTAACCAACTAAGCCACCCAGGTCCCCCTATTTCTCACACTTCTTGATGCTAAAAGTCTTAGATCAGGGTGCCAGCATAGTTGGGTGAGGGGCCTCTTTGGGGCTGCAGACTTCTCTCTACATCCTCACCTGGTAAAGGAGAGCTAACTCTCTGGGGCCTTATTTATAAGGACACTAATCTCATTCCTGAGGGCTCTCCCCTTATAACCTGATCACCTCCCCACTTCCTAATATCATCACCTTGGATATTAGGTTTTAAACATATGAATTTGGGTGGCAGGGCACAAAAATTTGGATCATAGCCTCAACATAAAAATTTTAGAATTAGTTTGTTCAGTGCTACAGTAAAGCCTATTAAGTTTTTGATTGTTATGATACTGAATCTTATATATCACATAATAAGGAATTGGCGATTTAAAAAAAAGAACAAACCTAGGGGACTTATGGTACGTGATCTCAAGACTTATTATGAAGCTACAGTAATCAAGACAATATGGTGTTGGTTTGGACAGATACAGAAATCAGTGGTACAGATGGTCTAAAAATAGTACCACACATATATGATCAATTGATTTCCATCAAAGATGCCAAGGTAATTCAAGGGAGAAATGATGGTCTTTTCAACAAATTGTACTTGAACAACTGGGCACCTATATGCCAAAAAATGAACCCCAATCCGTGCTTCACATACGATACAGAAAACACCTCAAAATGAATCATAGACTTAAATGTAAAACCTAATATAGTAAGACTTCTACAAGAAAAGATAGGAGAAAGTCTTTGTGACCTTAGTTCAGTATAGATTTCCTGGCTAAGTCACAGAAAGTATGTAGCACAGAAGAAAAACTGACAAATTTGACTTGAAATTTAAAGATTTTGCTTTTTTGAGAGAGTGTGTGTGATTGGGGGATGGGCAGAGGGAAGAGAGACTCTTAAGCAGGCTCCATGCCCGGTGTAGAGTCCAATCCTAGGATTACAAGATCATGATCTGACTGAAATCAAGAGTTAGATGCTTAACTGACCAAGCCACCCAAGTGCCCTTAAAGATTTTGCTCTTTAATATAAAATATTAATAAAGTGAAAAGATGGATGGCAAATAAGCATACGTATGTATAGTCCAAATTAGCAGTCATAAGGGAAACACAAAATCACAATGAGATACTAGTAGCCATACCTTTTACTATTGTCATAATTTATAGAAACTGACACTACCAAGTATAGTGGGTGTTCAGAGCAACTAGAACTTTCATGTGTTGCTGGTGGGAATGTAAAATGGAATAATCATTTTAGAAGACAGTGCATTAGTTATCAATTGCCACACATGATATACATTTAGCAGCTGAAAACAACACGTGTGTTATATCACAGTTTCAATGAGTTAGGATTCTGGGCAGAGCTTTACTGGGTCCTCTCTTCAGGGTTGGCACCAGAGCTGCAGTCACTATGTCAGTCATGCTTGGGGTCTCATCTGAGACTCAAACAGGGAAGAATATGTTTTCAAGCTCATGTCATTGCCAACAGGACAGCAGTGTTCCTTGTGGGTTATGACATTGAGAGCCTCAGTTCATTTCTGGCGTTTGGTCACTCTCATCTTCTTGCTAATGGACCATTCCATATGGCAACTTACTTTATCAGAACCAAGAAGGAAGAGAATACATAAAGTCTCCAAGCAAGATGAAAATTATAATTTTATATAATATTATCATCAAAGTGACATCCTTATCACCTTTGCTGTATTTTGTTGCTTAGAAGAAGGTTCTGCCAACACTCAAGGGAAGGATGTTACACAAGGGCTTAAATATCAGGAGGCTGGGATAAATGGTGAACATCTTAGAATCTGTCCACCGCAGTCATCTTCTTAACAGAGTTATATGTTACATTTACCATATGACCGAGAAAGTCCATGCTTAGGTATTTGCTTAAGAGAAAAGATCCATGTGTCCACACAAAGTCCTGAACATGAATATTCATAGAAGCTCTATTAAAAATGGTCCCAAACTGGAAACAACTTAAATAAGTATCACCTGGTGAATGGATAACTAAACTATGGTATATCTAGGCAGTGGAACAGAATTCCACAATAAAAAGGAACTACTGATAAATCTAATAACATGGATGAATCTCCAAAGCCTTATGCTTAGCTAAAGAAGCCAGACATAAAAGGAAGGCTACATACTGTATAATTCTGTTTATATTCTATAGAAGGCAAAGCTATAAGGAAAAAAAAACCCAATCATTGGTCCCTCATCTGGGGATTGGGAGAGGACTGACAACAAAGGTGAGGGAGCTTTTGGAAGGTTATTAATATATAATAATATATTGAAGGTTATTAATATATATTAATATAATATCAATATATATTAATCAATAATTAATATATAATAATATGTATTGATTTTGGTGTTGTATATACAGTATATACAGTTGTCAAAACTCATAGGACTATACACCTAAAAAAGGATGATTTTTACTGTATTTATGATTACACCTCGATATGTCTGACTTAGTCTTTAGTACTGAAGGGTTTTTTTTAAAAGGTAGTAGAGTTTGAGGTTTGGCTAATAGATAAATTCTCTTTTCCAAGTCCTGAAACTTAAAAACTTAAATGTTTGTCTTTTTTTCTGAATGCTTATTTCTCTGTTATGGCAAAAATGTCTTATCAATTAATAGACCACTTATTAAACTGTTAGAACACGCAACTCCTCATTTGTCTTGTAATTTTGAGTATTGAATACAAATGTATAAATGCATAAAACTTTTTTTAAAAAAGGCATTAAAACCATCATTCTTAACATATAAACCTAGATGGTAATCATTACTCCTACTTACGTCCTGGACAGTACAAAATCTTTAAAAGCTTTTAACTCTATTTATTATTTTCTAACCTGAGTGCTAATGTTGAATATTTTAATCCCATATATTTAGAAAAACTGCATAATTATGTTTATACCAACGTTTGTTTGTTTATTTATTGAGAAGTATTTCACATATAACACTTTGTTAGTTTTAGGTATTCAACATAATGATTTGATATGTGATATATTGCAATATTATTACAGTAAGTTTAGTTAACATTCATCACTACACAAAGTTAAAATTTTTTTTCTTATGACAAGAACTTTTAACATGTTCTTAGCAGCTTTGAAAAACACAATATTTTAAACTACAACTGGAAGTTTCTACGTTTTGACCATGTTCACCCATTTTATCCCAGCCTCTGGCAGCCACCAGTCTGTTTTCAGTATCTGTACATTCAGTTTTTTTGTTTGATTTTAGATTCGACATATAAGTGAGATCACACAGTATTTGTCTATTTCACTTAACATAATGTCTTCAAGGTTCATTCATGTTGTCACAAGTGGGAAGTTTACCTTCTTTTTTTATGAATAAATAACTTCCCATTGTGTGTATGTGGGGGGGGTTTGGTATGTGCACACATGTGTATATACCTATACTAAAATACATACTAAGCGATGGACATTTAGGTTCTTTCCATGTCTTGGCTGTTGTAAATAATGCTGCAGTAAACATGGGGGTGCATATATTTTTTCAAGATAGTGGTTTATTTCCTCCAAATAAATGCCCAGAAGTGGAATTGCTGGATTATATAGTTATTCTCTATTTAATTCTTTGAGGAAGCTTTATACTCTTTTCCATGACTGCATTAATTTATATTCCCACCAGCGGTATATAAGGGTTCCCTTTTCTCCACATCCTCTCCAATACTTATTTCTTGTCTTTGTGAAGATAGCCATTCTAACAGCTATGAGATGACATCTCATTGTGGTTTCCATTTGCATTTCTTTGATGATTACTGATGTTGAACATGGTTTCCTGTACCTGTTGGCCATCTGTGTCATTGGAAAAAGGTTCACTTCCTCTGTCCATTTAAATTCAGTTTATATTGGCCTTTTTTCTTGAGTTTATGTGTTCCTCGTATATTTTAGGTATTAGGATCTTATCAGATAAGCAACTTGCAAACATTTTTTTTTCCCATTCACTAATCGCCTTTGTATCTTGTTGGTTTCCTTTGCTGTACTGAAACTTTTTAGTTTGATTTAATCCCACTTTTTTATTTTTGCTTTTTTGCCTTTGCTTTTGCTGTCAAATTAAAAAAAAAATCATCGGCAAGATTGATGTCAAGGAGAAAGCTTACCTCCTATGTTTTCTTCCTAGGAGTTTCATGGTTATAGGTCTTACCCTCATCTCCTTAATCCACTTTGAGTTCATTTTTGTATATGGTGTAAGATAGTGGTCCAGTTTCATTCTTTTGCCTGTAGCTGTCCAGTTTTCCTAATACCATTTATTGAAGATAATGTCCTTTCTCCATTGTATATTATTGCATTCTTTATTATAAATTAGTTGACCAAGATAAGTATGTGTTTATTTCTGAACTCTCTATTCTGTTTCATTGATCTGTGTGTCTATTTTTCTGCCAATACCATACAATTGTAATTACTATATATTCGTAATATAGTTTGAAATGGGGGAGCATGATGCCTCCAGCTCTGTTCTTCTTTCTCAAGATTACTTTGACTACTTGTAGTCGTTTTGATTCCATACAAAGTTTGGGACTGTTCATTCTATTTTTTTTTTTAATTTTTTTTTAATGTTTATTATTTTTGAGACAGACAGAGCATGAGTGGGGGAGGGGCAGAGAGAGGGAGGGAGACACAGAATTAGAAGCAGGCTCCAGGCTCTGAGCTGTCAGCACAGAGCCCAACGCGGGGCTCGAACTCACGGACTGTGAGATCATGACCTGAGCTGAAGTCGGACGCTCAACCGACTGAGCCACCCAGGCGCCCCTGTTCATTCTATTTCTATGAAAAGCCATTGGAACTCTGATAGAGATTGCATTGAATCTATAGATTGCTTTGTGTAGTATGGACATTTTAATAATAATAATTCTTTCAATCCACGAGCATGGCATATTTTTCCATTTTTTTTGTGTCTTCCTTATTCTTTGATCAATGTTTTATAGTTACCAGTGTACAGTTCTTTCACGTCCTTGGTTAGATTTATTCCTGGGTATTCTTTTTGATACCATCAAAAGTGGGATTTAAAAATTCTCTCTTTCTGATAGTTCATTATTATTATATAAAAATACAGCAGAGTTCTTTGTATCGATTTTATATCCTGCAACTTTACTGAATTGGTTTATTAGTTCTAACACTTTTTGGGTGGTATCTTTAGGGTATCTTATGTATAACATCATGTCATCAACAATAGTTTCTTTATTTCCAATTTGGATATCTTTTATTTATTTCCTTTTTTTTTCATAATTGTTCTGGCTGGGATTTTCAATCCTATGTTGAATAAAAGTGAGTGGGCATCCTTGTCTTGTTACTGATCTTAGAGGAAAATATTTCACCATTAAATATAACTGTAGGCTTATCATATGTGGCCCTTACTGTGTTAAGGTACGTTCCCTTTAAACCCACTTTGTTGAGAGTTTTTATCATGAATGGATGTTGAATTTTGTCAAGTACTTTTTCTCCATCTACCAAGATGATCATATGATTTTTTCCCTTTATTTTTTTAATGTGGTGTATCATCTTGATTGATTTTATGGATGTTGAACCATCTTTGCATCCCTGGAATAAATTCCACTTGGTTATGGTGTATGATATTTTTAATATATTGTTGAATTTGGTTTGTTAATATTTTGTTAAGCATTTTGCATCTATGTTCATCAGCAATACTGGCCTGTAGTTTTCTTTTCTTGTGGTGTCTTTATCTGGTTTTGGTATCTGGGTAATGCTGGCCTTGTAAAATGAATTTGGAACTGTTTATTCTGTTTTATTGGAAGAATTTAAGAAGGATTGGTATTAATTCTTCTTCGAATGTTTAGTAAATTTCACCAGTGAAACTATCTGGTCCTGGACTTTGGTTTGTTGGGAAGTTTATCTCTTTATTAGTAATATATCTGTTCAGTGTTTCTATTTTCATGATTTGGTGTTAGTAGCTTATATATTTTTAGGAACTTACCCATTTCTTATAAAATGTCCACCTTGTTGGTGTATAATTGTTCATAGTAGTATAATGATCCTTTGTATTTCTGGGGTATCAGTTGTAAAATCTTTCATTTCTCATTTTATTTATTTAAGCCTAGCTCTAAAAGGTTTGTCAATTTTGTCTTTTCCAAAAAAACAGCTCTTAGTTTCATTGATGTTTTCTATTGCCTTTTAGTCTCTATTTATTTCCATTTTGATCTTTATTATACTCTTCCTCATACTAACTTTGGGTTTCATTTGTTCTTTTTCTAATTTGTTGACACAGAGTTAGATTACTTGAGATTTTTCTTGTTTCTTCAAGTAGGCATAGATTGCTAACAACTTCCCTCTTAGAACTGCTTTTGCTGCACTTCATAAGTTTTTATAGATCATACATTGATATTCACGTATCTCAAGGAATATTTTGATTTCTTCTTTGGATGTGCCAGGTAATTGTGGCTCCTATCAAGCCAGAAAACCAAGTCTGAAGCTTGAGATTCCATGGGCTTCCTAGGGAGTTTGAACTTAGACTGTAAATCTGTTCCACTTCTTGATTACCCAAACCCTAAGATTGTAGTCTCTTGTGGTCTTAGCCTATTGTGAACAGTGTCTCCTGTTAGAATCCTCTATTTGGAGGCCCTGAGTTTTAATTTCTATACACCCTTTTCCTTAATGATGATTACTTTTTTTAAAGTTTATTTATTTATATTGAGAGAGAGGGAGAGAGTGCAAATGGGGGAGGGGTAGAGAGAGAGAGGAAGAAAGAGAATCCCCAAGCAAGCTCCACACTGTCAGCGCAGAGCCCAGCACAGGGCTTGATCTCATGACCAGGAAGGAGATGATGACCTGAGCTGAAATTGAAAGTTGGAGACTTAACTGACTGAGCCACCTAGGCACCCCAGTGATTTCTTAACATGAACATGAAATTCCTAGTCATGATCAAATTTCTGATTCTCTCAAATATAATTTTTAAAAAAATGTGAGTGAGCCTCCAAATGAATCTGTATAGCCACTTTGTTTTTAATACAGTTTTCAGGTATCTTTTCATGCATAGGTATTTTTCTTTCCACCTTCTTCTAAGAGTAATTGCAAATTACTTTTTGAAATTTATTTGACAAAGAAGAGTTCTATCCAGAGCATTTCCCACAGTTTACTTTTTGTATCTCTGTGCTGTAGTTTGGTGTGTACCTCTGTTTTTCATATACCTTGTGCATTAGTTCGCTCAGGCTGCCATAACAAACACCACAGACTGGCAGACTTAAACAGTAAATTTAGTTCTTCACTGTTCTGCAAGCTATAAATCCAAGATTAAGATATTGGTTTAGGATTGGTTTCTTCTAAGAGCCTCTGTCCTTGACTTGCAGATGACCCTCATCTTCCTGTGTCTTTGCATGATCTTCCTTGTTTGTTTTTGTGTCCTAATCTCATTTTTTTTAAGTGTATTTCAAATAACTACTTAATACCATCCTTCAAGTTGGGGAATGCTGCAAAGTATTTCAACTAATACTTCTGAAGTCCTAGACTGTTTTTCATTGCAATTATTTTTTCTCTTAAAAATCAGTCATTTACTGAGTATAGCTTTTAATCCTGTACCACTTGACTTTTTTCATTGATTTCTATTCTCTGTTACTGCCTGCTGAAAAATACTCTGCCGTATTTTACAGGTTTGGGACTGAAAAAAATTTAGTGTTCTCTCCTAATTATATATCATTTGATCTGTACTCATTTAAGACCTCTCTTTCTATATATATACATATATATAAAGCATACAAATGAATGTGACCACTCTTTCCTTTATTCATTCTTTAATGTACTCAGTCATTCAAACATTAAATATAAATGGAGGACCAAATTAATCACTAGAAGTTGGGCATTGAGACACTGAAATCCAAGTGCTTGTACTGCATTCTTGTATAGTTCTGAGCGGAACCTCCCTGAAGGGCCTCTGGATCCTGTGAGATATATGTGGACAGGGAAACGTCAGATACAAACATATGGCAAAGGCTTGATGGGACTGATTTATACAGTAGCATCCCCTAGGGGCACCTGGGTGGCTCAGTCGGTTAAGTGTTCGACTTCAGCACAGGTCATTATCTTGCGGTGCCTGAGTTTGAGCCCCACACTGGGCTCTGTGCTGACAGCTCAGAGCCTTAAGCCTACTTCTGATTCTGCATCTCCCTCTTGCTCTTTGCCCCTCCCCTGCTCATGCTCTCTCTCTCAAAAAGAAATAAACATTAAAAAAAACAGCATCCTCTAAATCCTCTGAATTAAAGGAAGAGTTAGAAAGCTGCAGTCCCAAGGGACCTAGAGCAATAGAGACATGGAGAATTAAAACTGACAAAAATAGTAGCAAAAGATATTTAGCACTCAGTAAGTACCAGTGTTCAAAACATCTTTGCATAGATTATTTAATCTTTGCAACAGCCCTGTGAAGTATGTACCATTATCCTCATTATACAGTGGGAATAAATAACAATCACGTTGACGGTGGTCAAGCCTGAATCAACCCCATCAGTCTGACTCCTGAGCCCACACTCTAAGCCACTCTTCCTTAGTGTCTCTCAGGAAATGGTGTGGGGTGAGAAGGAACACTGCACAAAGGCTAAACACATGATTAGTGCCTTCTCCCCTCACTCATTACCTACCTCTGTACACTCAGATGTCACTCACTTTGCCTACCTTATAGATCATTTTAATGAACAAGGAAGAAATAATTTTATAGAAGTATTTATCAAGTGCCAGGCAAATATCAGATGTTACATAGGGGGTCTAAATGACAGCAACATAAGGGGGCTTAAGAAAGAGTAGTGCATGGGGAATAGGAAGACAAGGGAGAGCAAGTGTCAGAAATTTTTGGTCTTAGAGAGGCAGAGAGTATTGGTGCCTTCCTCACTTGCTACTCTTGGTTGCTTCTTTGCACTCAATTCTCAGCCCAAAGGATCTTGGCCCAAGAATAAAACTTTAATCTGAAAATTCTCATTCCCATGTTAAGGGATTCATATAAATTGGATTACATAGCCTTTTCGTTCCACATAGGATAAGAAATGAAGCAGTCATAAAGGATCAAGAACCAATTTATTTTTGCACCTGTAATTTAAAAACTCAAGAAGATATACTGTGAGGAATCTAAACTAATTGGCTAAGACATCTTAAAAACATGTGCCTTTAATTTTAAAAAGGTTGAAAGAAAGAGAAAGGGAAGAAGGAAGGAAGGAAAGGAGGAAAGAAAATACCCACCTTTGCTGTGAGGTAAAAAGTAATGGAAAGCTGCCTCTACTTTAATGGCCCTGAGAGTACTAATTTCTTTACAAGTTTTGCCAGAGCCTTGGCCACCCCCAGCAGTAATGTACAGAGACTGAGTGAGCACATGTGTCCTGCTGTAATTAAGGCTGCAGAGCAGAGCAGCAGGTGCAAACTTCTCATCCTTCAACTTGACTCTTAAACTGCTTGTGCTCTTGTCACTTAAAGTCTAAACTTGTTAAAAGTGAGATTTGGAAGGTCATTACTCTATAAGAGGAGCTAGGAACTACAGCCATTTCTTGAAAGCAAAATTAGAAACAGCTACCTAAAACATATCAGCTGTTTTAAGATGTTGCCATTTCACATTTTCCAGGGGAGAAAAACTACTAATTCCAAAGAGATTAATATCCACGTAAGCATGATATTGAAGCCAGACTGGAAGCCTTCTTTTCCCTTAAGAAAAAGCTTTTTTAGTAACAGAGTCCTTTGCCCAACCCTCTTTCACTGTAATTCAGGTGCTTAGAGATTTTCTGATACAAAGAGCTTGACCATCCCTAAGGTTTTGTCTTATTTTCTTGTTAAAAATTAATCTGTAGAAGAATTTGAATTGTAGTCACCTTCCTCTAAAGAGCTGAGGCAGCAAAACCTCTCTGCAAAAGTTCCATTTAAAATGTTTCAATGTGTTCCTGCCAGATCCTAAAATAATGATAGCTTAGAAAGGCAGATGTGGCTTTGGATCTGAATGATTTTTATCATACTGTACCTTTTCATGGGGTCAGAAGAAAGATCAGTGACGTAACTGTGTACCAAGAAAACATACCAACATAGAAGCAGTGTGCTCTTGCAGGAACACCCAAAAGAAAGGTACAAATGCCTGGGGAAAGAGCAGGATTCTATTAGGGATGGTGACATGACGTGTTTGGCATAGAGGTTCTAGTATTGGCAAGGGAACCAACTTTTCCTTTCTGAGCACGAGCAAGACCTGTGCCAGTTGTAGAATTCTTTGTAATTTTTAGCAAATAGGGTCACTGCCTCTTCTTGAATGCCTGTTCCAGGAACTAAGAAAAAAAGACTTGGTTGACAATGGCTGTCGGATCCAATAGAAGAGGATTTCATAGCTTACTTACTAGGTTGGAAAAGGCCCATGTTGGCCAAGGGCAGATGCCGCAGACCTTGCAAGGACACAGCTAGTCTGCAATGCTGTCCAAGCCCAGCTGCTAGAATTTTGTAAATTATTTATTAGCTATGGGTATAAATTAGAGATGAATGGAAGGCTTTTGGGCCTGATCTTGGATATACTCCTTATTAATGAATTTCAGGCATTTTGTGCTAGGAGAGTTTTTTATAAGAGGACTGAGAATTCTCTTGTATGTAGGAATAGCCAATGCTATTACTGTTTTGCAGACTGTTCTTACCTCAAATTCTGCTCTGAAAAGGATTTAGAAAAATCCTTTGGAGGAAAGGTAAATGTAGCGAATTCAACTTAGTTCAACTTACCTTTCATATCTTTCTGTCTTAAACACTGGATCCACTTCCAATCTCAGAAAGGTTGAACTTACCTTTCTTTTGGCTATCAGCCAAACTTAACTTGCTCATAGTTATGCCAAGTGTCTAAAACTCTCATATAAACATTTGAAAAAAATATATATATACACTATTAGGGCTCTCAAGGGTCAGATATGATCCAAGCTGTCAGGCTTACCCTTCTCAGTAAAATAAGCTACTCAGCATCATGGCCAAAACTTGGTTCACTTTCATGAGCACCAGGAGATGGGAAATAGAAGGATACTTAAAAATACCAAGGAGCCTGTGTACCTTGGAATAAGTACACACAACCTCAAGATACTGTTCAGATTTACACTCTCCGCCAGTCATCAATCTCTTTATCACTCATGCACCCACACAAAATCTGATGGCATAAGACAAGAACTTTTGCTCATATTTTTTTAATGTATCACAATGAGCAGGAAACATACTTGATGAAATATTTTCAAAGGAGTATATTCAATTACCATCTACAATCAACTTAACTATGACAACAAAGTTTTTGTGACAAATTTTTTTTTTCAGTTTGAAAGTTCCATGTGGTTCTGTTTGTTAGTCTCCATGTATTTTGGTACAGTTCGAGATCAGCATTGTTACAGTAACAAAAAAGCTAACAAGACTACATTATAGAAAAACACCAAGAACATCATTTTTGGTTTCACTTGCTCTATTTTTTTTTGTTTTTTTGTTTTTTGTTTTTTGTACATTGCAAAGGCTGTTCATATACCTCTTCACCTCAGGGTCACGTTCATTTATGCTTTCTTTCCTACCCAAACTTGCCCCCCTCCCCCCCGCCCAGAAAGTAAACAAACAAAAAAAACTAGTCAAAGCTTTGTTTCACAGTGGGCAGTATCTCAGCGCCAACAAACAACCAACTCAATTTATGCTTCTATTTAAAATGTTTTAATTTAATTTATTTAAAAAAAATATATGTCCATGAATATCAAGTGCACTGGCTTGGGTCACTGCCTCTCTCTCCTGCAACTTCCTGCCATGCCTGATAAACTCAGGTTTAAACACATGCCGTCTGTTTTACTTTATTTTCAATCATGTAAAACTTTGGCCACATTCATTTCTTTAAATAACTTTTAATTTAAAAAAAACTTCCTAGATTTATTAAACTTTTCCGTGTGTGTGTGTGTATGTGTGTGTTTCCTTCTTAAGTTTCTTTTTGGAAGGATGGAGGAAGGATGGTTGAAATAAGTTCCATTTGGTGGGTTCATATGGTGCTATGGCTGAATGGTGTCTAATGCCAACCCACACTTTGGAATATTTGGAAAAAAAAAAAGTATGAAGTGTCAATAGAGGTTAAGAACTAATTTAAAAGGTGAGTTGAGATATCCTATTCAGCTACCTACTATGCAACAGACAGGATTTAAACTCTGCTAGTGAGACCAATCTAAACAGTTGAGCATTGTAGTGAATTCATGCTTTTGTAAATGGTACTGGTCACAGCCAAAGTGGATATCAACCCACAAACATCTAAGTAGCTCATACTTGACCTCTAATTGTCACCATCACTGACTGCTTTGCTACTTCTGAGTTAATGTGGAGAATTCTTTTTTGAATGAACATATATGTGGGTGGTAGAGTTGTAGAGGAAAGCATCAAGTGTGCAACCCACTCCAGGATGAAACAATCACATAATCCCTCTGAGAAACACTGGTGGGCGGAAGCATGCTTAGCCAATCTACCCAACCACCTCGCTGTTGCCAAATACACCCACAGGTCAAGGCATGGCATAACAAAACACTGACAGTCGCTCTGCCTCACAGAGGGAGGATGGTATAGTAGCTCAAAAAAACAAAACAAAAAACAAAAAAACCATTGTGGAGGAGGTGGCAAAATTACAAGGAAATGAACTTAAAGTTAAGGGAGGAGGAAAAGGGATAGAAATTGCACTATTACCAAGCAATATCATTTTTGAAAACAAAGTTTTCAGAAAAAAACCTAGCAGAATTTGACAGGTAAAGCTAGTGTTAAATTGTTAATTGGTATCACATAGAGAACCCAAAACAAAAACAACTTTTTATCTATATGATACAGACACAGAGTAACATACAACAGTTAAATGGCAAAAAATATATATATATTTCATAGAGTTACAAACAAGATAAAATAATGGAAAACAAAAAACTGTACAACTTTAAAATTTAAAAATGTTCATCTCAAACACAGGGAGAAATACAAGAATTCTTGTTAAAAGAAAACAGTTTGTTAAAACAGCAAATGTTTTTGTGTACTTGTTTTTGACATCTTATGCTACAACTGGATACTGGTATGAATAATTAGATGGTACTCTTTAGTATTTCTACTTAAAAAAAATTTAAAAAAAAAGGAATTTGCACTGTGCATCAGCCTAGTTAGAAATATGTACAACAGTTCAGGATCTACTCTTTCATTAAACCAAAAACAAATTCATAAAAATAAAATAGTCCCGGCTAAAAAAGAAAAGGAGAAAAAAGAAAAAAAGAAATCCATTTTCAGATCTTGGAATGCTCCAGTCTTTTGCAGAGTCGTTGAGTGGCTTCAGCACTGGGGAAAGAAGCCCGAAAGATGACCAATGGAACCTGCATTCACAGTCTTCAAAGTTCCCTTTTGAAACATAAGGAAGAGAATGAAGGGGAGAAGGATTTCACACTTTTGGGGTAAGGGGAGATTGTTTCTGTTGATGTTTGGCTATGAAAGTGAAACAGCAAAGCATCTATTTGTCTCCAAAATCTATGTTTTAGCAGCACAAAGTTTTCCTTTCAAAGTTCAGACTGTTGTTTAAGATGAGAAAGGGTGTATGTTACGTTGTATTATGTGTTACAGGAATACAGATATTAACATAAATACAAGTGCCTCGCATACGGTTCCTTTTTTGCTCTTTGTACATTGCTATCTGCTTCTTTGTTGGCTGCACTCTGGATCACTCGCCGCTCAGACTGCCTAACACAAGGACAAAACTTTGAAGTAAAAAATGTGTCTTTTGGTATATGGAATTGTCATTAACAGTTGCCTCTCTGCTTGCAGAAGAAGCACATAACAACCTGGGAATCTTATGTTTTACTCTTTCTTTTATTAAACTAAGTCTTGTTTGTTTAAATCAGAAACAAATTCTCAAGTAACAAGAACCCTTTCCCTTTTTTCTGCATCAGCAGTGAAAGGGTGTGTCTTTGGATTTTATTTAAAGCATGAAATTTCTTTTTCTGAGAGGAAAGAAAACAAAAACAAAACCCCTAACCAAAAACTTTTTTAGAAAGAAAAGCATACAGCCCAATTACACAAACTGAAACAAATGCTTTAGTTTAAGAAAAGAATATTTGAAGCATCTACCAAACAAGGAGGAAAAGAAGGGATAAAAGGAAAAGCTAAAGGAAGGATAAATAAAAAATAAATGGCACAAGGCTTACAGACATAGGTAACTAGAATTATATGCCTTTAAAAAGTTTCAACTCCCCAACCAAAAATAATCTGTGAGGATCCTAATGACCCTTAGAACCTTTTGAAATTCTTTAGTTTTATAAAATAATTCTGCAGCTACCCTTGAAGAAATGAAGGCAGCTACCTTAAGTGGGAGATTATAGAGTGGGAGGAGGAAGGAGAAAGTGGAATTAAGGGACAAAGGGGAGAAAAGCTTAGGCGAATCAACGGATTGCAATCTATCTGCTAGGAATGAACAAGACAACATCAAATGAGGAGCTGTCAGCTGGACCATACAAAAAGCTAAATGTACACAAAAGGTTTTTTTTTTTTCCTTTTAAATCTACCATACTGCTTCAGTTCATTTCCAATGCAACAATCTACTCAACACCAAAAATGGTCATATCTATCATAAATACAGAAAGTCAGTTTTTAAAACTTATTTTTTTAAGCTACAAGTCCTCAACACTCTGTGTGTGGGTTTTTTTTTTTTCTGAAAGTGGGAGTGCTTACTTTTCCCCTTGAAATTGGCTTCAGCAGAAAAGCTATCCTTTAAATCCCCAGAAAGCTAAAGCAGTTCACATTGTTTTTCTCGAATACTTTCTGCCCGTTTTTAAATTAACAAAAAATCTTTTCTGGAACAAAAAAAAAACTGAAAAAATAATATATTATAAAACAATGATTCTGAAAACAGAACAAAGTGTGAGCGATTGACCTGAGAATAAAAAGACATTACATTTCTTTTTTTCTTTTAGCAAGCCATTGGTATCTGAATGCTAAGATAGCAAGAAATTTAAAACTGTAACAAGGTGGACTGCTTTCCCATACAGTGCATGCCGGGCTCCTCTGTGCTATCAACATGGGGCGTTTATTGAAAAGGGGGCAAATATACAAGGGGTTTAAGCTCCAAAGACATTTAGGGAGGCCCTGCGGACTTCTGTTTCCCAGACCAATAGTACCTTCAAAAGGACACAATGTAACAAGGGTAAGGTTTTTTTGTGTTTTTTTTTTGTTTGTTTTTTTTTTGTTTTTAATATTGAAAGAAAAAAGAAAAGACAAGAATGTAAAATCACCGGCATAGATAGGTATATGGGAAAACAACCCACGCTTTTTCTTTTTTTCCTTTTTTTTTTTTTTTTTTTTTTTTTTGGTTAGAAGCTTTGGAATTGCAGTTAGTCTATTTTTGAAATTGGTTTCTTATTAATCTTTTTTATTTAAATTCATTTGTTTGTTATTGTTCATCTTCAAAGCTTACAATCTGAAGGTGTCCGTTCCTACACTGGTCAGACCACTGTCCTTGGGGCAGCTGGGGTCTTTGGGACCCTCCACCGGGCTCGCCGGTCCGTCGGACTTTTGGCTGAGATCCGTGTCAGACTCCTCCGAATAGTCGTCTGTTGGCATCGAGGGCTGAACCCCTGAGGTGCTGCATGAACTTGAGGTAACCGTTGAAGATGAGGAGAGAGGAGGAAAAGAAGGGGGCTTCGCGGCCGAAGCCCGGGAGACCACTTGCGGCCAAGACTTCCTGGAGGCGTGGGGGGAAGCGGAGGACGAGGAGGGGGCGGCGGCCGACTGGGGAGGGGGGCTGTCGTTTGAGTGAGCGGCAGACTGCGAGGTAGATGCGGTGCTAGGATCGGGGAAGCAGGCAGAGTGAGGTAATAAACTAGGGTGCTCTTTGGCGTTTCTTGCTGCTCTCGTGATTGTTCTGTGTTTGTGCAAGGCCGACTCGAGATGTTGACTCAGAGCTTCCTCCCCACAGAGCGCGCTCTCGCACGCCAGGCAGTGGTACGAGCCGCCGCCGCTACCGCCGCCGCCACCGCTGCCGCCGCCACCGCCGCCGCCGCCCGTGGGGACGTGAAGCACCATCTCTTGCAGGTTCACCACAGACTGGCCGAAGAAGCAGAGGGACTTCAGGTGGCTCCTCGCCGCCTCCTCGTCGCCGAAGCCCGCCTGGCACTTGCGGCAGACCAACTTGTACTGCACCTTTGGAACAATGAAGGGGTCGTAGAGGGAGTCCGCACTTTTGCTTTCTGCTTCTGGCTCTTCGGGGGGTTTCGGCAGGAGGGGGGACACCTCACGGGGTGCGTTTTTCTGCTCTTCTGGTTTGGGGGATTCTTTGGCAGGGTCTTTGTCTGGGGAAGCAGCCCCCTGGGGGACTGGGGTTTGGCTTGCTTTGGGCTGCTGCTGCACTTTTTGCTGCTGCTGCTGCTGTAGTTGTCGCTGCTGCTGCTGCTGGATCGCCTCCTGCAGACTCTGCTGGTATTGCTGGTACTGCTGCAGTAGGGAGCCCGGGGACAGCCCCATCAGGGCCTGCGACAGTGCAGGGCTGTAGGGGAACAGGCCTTCCATGCCATACATAGGCTGCAGGTACCCGCTCTGCAGGGCGCCGGGAATCTGGGGGGCATAGTAAGGAGAGAAGCCTGGTACAAAGTAAGGAAGGAACTGGCTCGTGAGCAACGCTGTGGGGTCCGAAGTCAAGGCTGCCTGCAGGGCCTGCAGCTGTGCAGGGTCCACTGCATACTCCATGGTGGGCAGCGGGGTTGAGATCGTGGCTGTGGCTGCTGTGGGGGCCTCTCCTTTCTCCTTCTTGGGGACAGGGAGGGGCTCCCCTTTCCCTTTGTGTGCCTTTTCCTTCTCCTTGACCTTCTCACTGTCTTTGTCCTTGCGCTGCTGTTGCTGCTGTTGGAGTGGGAGCTGTGGTGCGGGTGGTGGCTGGGCTGCGGGCGGCGGCGGCTGCACCTGTGGCTGCTGCTGGGGTTGGGGGGGTTGCTGAGGGGCCATCGCCATGGTGGCTTGTGCTGGGGTTGGGGAGCTCAGCGATGCTGAGGACGGTTTATTTGGTAATCCAGATGTGGGGAGGCCAGGGGAAGGAACTGTTGTGCTGGGCAGACCCATCAAGTTCGGTTTAGGAGACGTTAAAGCTGAAACAGACAGAACCACATGTCAGTCTGGGGGAAGTGAGGCTGAAGCTCAAGACGTCTTAATTATGTCACTGACCCACAGTCTGAGACCTAAAGGTTTAAATCTAAAAGAACCACCATTTTCAACAGAGGTGTCTCACCAGGCTCAGGGTTGGATACCCTTGTATTCTAATCAGTACCCGACCCTGGTCAGCTCCCCTCTTTCCCCTTTCAGCTAAGCACCTTCTAACACCTTTCTACCACAAATGCTACACGTACTAATTTATATTTTCTTTGCTAAGTCCTCCAAACCAGCTGGTTCCAGGTGGGACCCATTTGAACCAAAGGCCATCATCAAAGCTCCACAGAAAGAGTACAGCTAACCAGCCCCACCAGAAGTTGTAGAGGAGACAGGTAACAGGAGAAGAGAGCAACAGCAAGAAACCTGGCCCTAGCCCCAAGACCATGTGAACAAACACATGTATGTGCCACTGACCTCCAGTGCTATAGGGGAATGGGCGTTTTAAGAGGGCAAAGAGCAACGGGAAGAACTAAAAACAATCCATTTAGGGGAAAGTGTTCCATTACCTTGGCTCAGCTACTCTGCTTTAACAAGTCTTTGGAAAAATGTACCATCTACGAATAGGATACTGGAATTTGCTGCAGAAATGAGCATGCTGTCTTCCTTCCCATCTGAATGACATATACAAAGGCTGCAGTTGTTTGAGAAACCAGCCACAGGGAGAAGAGAAAAGCAGTATCAGAAATGGAAGGGCCCAAAATGTTGGTACTATTGCTTCCTAAGACATGGCAACCTACCCGTGCTTTTGAGTAGCAAAGGTCTTTGACCATGTCACCAGGCCGACATGGGTTACAGCCTCATCTCTACCTGTGAAGCCTTCACCCAGCCCAGAGCTGAAAATCCTCCCTCGCCCATAGTTCTCTCCTGGTTTGAGTCTGTCTTTTGTTCCAGGGTGATGGAAGACAACATTGCTACTGGTACATCAAGGTGGTGGTAGAAGAGGAGACCAGGTGTGCTGAATGAGGAGATGCTGAAAAGAATTCACAGGCAGTGGACCTTGGATCATTACATTCAGCACACTTTAGAAACAATATTCATCCCTTCAGTTCAGAGTGCACCAAAATATAAACTAAAAAAACCCCACAGCTCCTCACTATTTCATCTGGACCATCTTCTGCCAGAAAGCAAGGATTGGGTGTTCTATAACATAACACTGGCCTTGTAAGAAGAAAACACAGGGAAGTGCAGACGTGGGTGAAGACAGTATTGACTTTCTAGTGGGGCATTTAAAAACCCTCAAATTTCAGATGAAGAGGACAAGGTTGCCTCAAGCTGTCAATCCCAGAAAAATATCCATTAATATTTGGAAAGCCAAGGAAGATACTTCTCTCAGCTTCATGGAGCAGCATTAATATACTCTTTAAAAACAGCAGAAAGGGACCACTGAGATTAAGTCTTCCAGTTTCCTTAATGCATAGAAGGAACTGAAAACAGAGATGTATGTGTCTCAGAAAAAACGCAGTAAAGGTTCATTTGTTAAACTGGCACAAACAAGATGGAGAGCAAATGAATTATGAAGTCGACAACTTAGGATGTGGCTCTTTCTGTCTACTTGTAGGCAACAGGCCTGCTCCAAGTTTTAGGTCGGAGCCAGAGTCAAAAGATCAGCAAGGCAACACATAAACATCTAGAGATTTCTCTATCTCTATGGCATCAGGCTTTCAGGAGAAAGATCCAGGTTACAAGGCCTTAAACTGACTAATGTCAGTTGAATAGAAGAGAAAGAAATTTTAAGGATCATTTAAGGAACACTTGCTGTATTTACCAAGTTCTACACTAGCCATGTTTGATACAGAAGCTAAATATATTCTCAGAATAATAATTCTGTGGCCTCATTTTTTGCTCATCTGTAAGATTAGAACCAACCAAGGCCCTTCATCCCTCTGAGGATACTTGTCACACACGTCTGGAGTCAAACTGATGCAGTGTGGATTGTGTTTGACACACAGCTGCTGTGTGGCCTTGTGCCAATTGACTGTGCAGCACCTCAAACTTCTACAATAGGTGGTTGTAGGGGCTAACTGAAAGGCCATATGGAAAGCGCTTAACATTGGGCCCGGCATATAAATACAAGTTCCTTCCCCTATTCCAGATCCAGTGCTCCTGGGAGCTACGGTACAGTCAGGTGGTGGTAACTGGGGCACACCTGGCTGCCTCTAATAAATAAGAGCGTATTTTTCTGTGCTGAGTCCACTCTTAGTGGTCAGAACCTGAGCAGCACTAAACATATACCTGTTGACTGACAGGCTCATACTGGGTGTTGTGGAAGGAGCACAAAGCACTGGGAGCCTGGAGGCCTGGGTGGGAGCTCTGGCTCCTACCCTAGCTTGCTGAATGGTCTTGACCTCTCTGGCCCTCAGTTTTCTCATCTGTAAAACAAGGGGAATAGATCAGACATTCTGATTCTAATTTTTTTCACATTATTATGAACTGTTGGGCCATCCTAAGCCCTCTGCCAAGGTCCTGGACTGCATGGGTAATTCAGTGCCTTGATACTTCCCATAGCTTCATCCTTGGCTTATGTCTAGTCGGCTTTAGCATAATTCTACAACATTACTTGCCAACAAATATAAGCAATGACTTGTACATCTTAATGCTTTCACTGCTTCAACCCCTGGGAACAGGGACACATTTTGAAGGCAAGGAGGCACTCTGAAAGGCTCTCCTTTGTTACATAAAGGTACACTGGTCAATGCAGGCCATGGGGGAAACTTGCTGACTTGTGCCTAAGTTTCACATTTTCCTTGAGGTCCAATTTAGGAAAAAGAGCTGGCTCCAGAGAAGATGGGTGAGGACAAAGGAGGAGGAACAAGAGAGGGGCACAAACTATCAAACTCCTTATTAAGTAGAAAAATAAGAGTACCAAGTATATGTGTGAATTAGGGGGCTGCAGGAAGCAAAGAGAGAGAGATGGGCAAAAGGAAGTAAAGGGGTGAATGAAGACCCCTAAAAATGACCATTAATGTTTTTTGTCTCTCTGAAAGATTCAGAACCAGACTGCCCAATACAAGATTCCTGGTCAGTGCATTCAAGGACAAAGGAGTCTCATTAGAAACTGATACAGCCACTATTGTTCTGGCTAGATAAGAAGACCAGGAGTAAGGATCCATGTATGAGAACTTCCTCCGGATAGCCGTTCTGCCAGAACAGCTCTCTGAAAACAGGGGCAGGAACCACAGGTAAGGACAAGGACTTGATTTAAAATTTTTTGAACCAGTTTCCAAAGGGCACAATTCATAATTAGCTAGGATATTCACATGTCTTCTATTGTCAACAAATAGCTACATGGGAGTGGCATTTTCCCAAAGACTGACTGTAAGGGTCTAGGATGAAAACCTCTTTCTTAAAAATACCTCAGGATTTAGGATGCCAGGACCTTCAAGTTCCTCCCTCTAGTACACACCCTGGTGGTGCTACTGAACACAGGAAATGAGCATGATTTCAGAGAAGACTGTTCTCTAGTCTTGGGTGGTCCCATCCCCGAGACTGGGATGTCTTAGAACCATGTACACAGCAGCACTAGGGAGACTCAGTGAAAGGGACCAGAAGTTTTATTGCTGTTAGAGAAGTAGAAAGGGAAGCTTCTTCCTATATGCCCAACATTCAGAGGATATGGGTGGTAGCCACAGAACAAAATGCTAACTGGGCAGCCATTTAATGCTATAACAATCAACGAGAGCAGAACCCACCTGTGTTGGATGGAGTAAAGCCCGGCAAGGAGGGACTGTTGAGACCAGGGAGCAACACAGGAGGAATGCCCTGGAGCGCCGGATATGCTGTAGGAAGGTTGAGAGCCTGAAGAGGGGCATTGTCAAACATCCCTTGCTGCTGAGCTGCCAGTCCAAGGACCTCATTGGCCTTTTTAATCCGGTCCAACTCTTGTTGAGCCATCAACTGACGTACAGTGGCTGGGTCAAAGTATTCTTTCTCCTTGTCCAACTGGCTTCCAATGGTGTCTTTAACTTTGGAGATATGCTGTTGGGAAAAGATATGGTCACGTACAGACAGCCTAGCGCTGTACTTGATGCCACACAAAGTGCACTCTGTTTTCGGTCCCTCGTAACTTGTTTGGTTTATACCAAAATGCTTGGCCATGCTTAACTTGGACTTCTTTTCCTTCGCTCGGGCATTCTGGAACCAGACCTGAACAACTCTCTTTGGCAGTCCAATATCATTGCCCAGGACCTCACACTCTAGCATGGTGGGTGTCCTGTAGTCATTAAAGCATGACTTGAGGACTTTGAGCTGCAGATTGGTCATCTGAGTCCGAAAACGTTTCTGCCCTGGCCGATCCCCACTGTCTCCAGATTTGCCTGCTGACCCACTTGCACCAGGACTTGGGGAGCAAGGGTCTGCAAGGCTTGAGGTTTCACTGTAGTCCACTGTACCTTCATTGTCATATTCCTTGCTGTAAAAGCTTGGGGCTGGACTGACCAGACCTGATGACAACCGATCTTCATACTCAGACATTGCCATCATGGCCGCTTTGGTCAACCCTTCATTGGGTGCAGAGGAGGATTTGGTTTCAGTTGCTATTCCCGTTGCACTGTCATTATCTGCATTGCCCTCATCTCCAGTAGTGGTATCTGTGATTGCTGTGTTGACAGAGGAACAGTCATCGTTGTCTAACTTGGTTTGGTCAAAGTTTAGATTAACTGAGGACATGGAGGGGCTTTCAAAGTCTTCGATCCCTTCCACCTTGATGGAAGAAGGGCTAAGAAGAGTTCTTGGAGACAACTCCATGGTTTTACTCACAGGTGAGAGGGGAACACCTTGGCCATCACTACTGCTTGGGGGTAGGTGAGAAAAGCCAGTTCCATCAAAAATATCTCCTTTCATCTGGAGTCCCCCATCACAGTCTAAGAGCATTGCAGACAGAGTGAGGTTGTAGCCAGCTCTCTTGGCTTCATGCCAATGACGGGACCGGATATGAGCCTCGAGGGCAGTCTTGGCTTTGAAGAGTGCTCTGCAAAAAGGGCATCTCCTATGGGCCTGGGCTGGTCCCACAGCCCGGAACTGTCCTTTACGTTCCCGGGCTCGGGTATTCTGAAACCAGACTTGTACCACACGTTTCTTCAAGCCCACCTCATGCGCAATGTGATCCAACATCTTTCGAGTTGGGTTGGAGTCTAATAGATACTTTTGGTACAGAATTTCTAGCTGTTCTGGTGTAATAGTTGTCCTCAAACGCTTGTCTCTCTGAGGTTCTTCTCCTCCTGTCCCACTGTCATTTTCTCCAGGGCTTGCACTGGCCTTTTCCTCCAGCTTCCTCTTCAGAGTGTTCATTGTAGAGGTTGGAGTTGAAGGAGAAGTGGCCGAGCTGGCTGGAATCTGAGGTATGGCCCCAGAGAGCAGCTGGCTCGCCAGGAGTGGGTTACTAGGGTCAAACAGCATGAAAGGCATATCCAGTGACCTGTCCAAAAACTGGGGGTGGATGAACTGATTCTGTGCACTCAGGAAGTGAAGCTGCTGATGCTCCTGCCAGTGCTCAAACGATGGAAATGCCAACTTACATTGGTCACACTGGTAGGGGATTAGCTGAGGAGGTAGGTTTGCCAACTGTTGAGGAGTCGACGTGTGGAGGGGCTTGAGGGGCAGGTGGGAGAGCTGGGAAGGACTGGGGCTTGACTGGGGTAAGGGGCACTGAGGTGGGGGTGCCTGTGGAGGAGGCTGTGATAACGCAGCAGAGGAAGTGAGCTGTGGGAGCTTTTGCTGGGCTGTGTTGGTCTTCTGCTCGGGCTGGTCTTGCTGCTGCAGCTCTGCCTTTGGTTGTCCTTGCTTTTCTTGGGTTGGGTTTGGCTGTGCACTGGGAGGTTCAGCCTGCTTTGGTTTCTCATCACTCACCTCTGTTTTTGAACTATAAGTGGCCAGTTCGTCAGCCTCCGCTGTGAGCTGTAAGAAAGCGGAGGAAGCTGTGTTGGCCGATGGTGCTGGGGCACTGTATGCCTGTGAGGGCATTGGGGTGCTGCAGGAGGAGCTGGTGGGTGTCAGGATTTCCATGGCATCCATGGAATCCTCGTTTTGGCTGTCATCCTGCCCCTCCTCATCCTCATCTTTGTAACACAGCTTCTTCTGATGCTTGATGAGATCAAAGATGCGCTGAAACACCAGGCTACATTTTTTGCACTGGTAGTTCAAGTTGCTTGTTCGAATATACCTATCGTTGGTAAGCTCGCGCCGCTCTCCATCTTTGCCCTCCCCCTGATTCTCATAATTTTTCCTGGCCTTCTGTCGGGCATTTTGAAACCACACCACTATGACTCGGGTTGGAAGATTCAGTAAATTAGAGAGTTGCTCAAATTCGTCATCCTTTGGGTAAGCATTGGCATCAAAGAAGTCCTGTAGGACCCTCAGCTGGTAGTCGGTAAACCTTGTTCTTGAAGACCTCTTGCTTCCCCAGTACTCCTGCTTCTGAGGTTCCGGTGAAGGGGGCCGGGAGTCAATCTTGAGCTCCTCCAGGCTGGTGATAGGAGGATTGCTAAAGTTGTAAGGGGAATCCTTGTTACGCTGCCGTTCTTTGAAGAGGGTGTTTCTGAACCAGTGCTTGATCACCTTCTGGGGCAACCCAGACTTGTCTGCCATTTCTTTGATCTGCTCTTCACTGGGGGAGTTGTTAATGTCAAAATACTGTCGCAGGACCCGGAGCTGGTCATCTGTGATCCGGGTGCGGGGCCTCTTGTTCTGCTGCTGGAGCAGGCTTGGATTGAGCTGATGCTGATAGAGCTGGGCCAGGTCTGCAGGCAGAGGCTCCACAGGTCCAAGTTGAGGGGGCAGCTGAGCTGGCAAGGTCTGTAGTGGCATCGTCTGCATCATCAGCGGTGAGAAGATGGGCAGCTCCATGGGCATGGAAAGCTGGGTGAGTGGCACAGATGGCTGGGTCGGTGCGATCGTCGGTGAAGTGATAGGCGGGGCTGACGCAGGGATGGCTGGCGTGGAAGCTGGCTGAGGTGGTGCTGCGGGAAGTGGAGGCGGGGGAGGGGGTGGGGGAGGCGGTGGCGGGGGCTCCGGGGTCTGGGGCCTCAGGGGGTACAGTTTATCATAGTGCTCTCGGTACTGTTTAGCAAATCTTTCTAGCTGTTTAAAGGGAAAGTAGTTTTGGTGAACATGCTCTTGATGACTCTTTAAAATCAAGATGTTAGAAAACAACTTGCCACAGGAGTCACATTCCAGCTTTTCCAGGTTCTCTCCCTGCTCAGTCTTCCCATTCTTCTTCTGCACCTTCTGTTTGTTCTCATTGTACTGAATGACCAGTTCAAAGCCAAAGTTCTCCAGTAAGGCCTTGGTGGCATTCCCTCTCGCGTCTGAGGCGATGCGTGGAGGGAGCATGGAAGGCTCAGAACTACCTGCTGGTGCCAACTCTTTCTTCTCTTTAGCCTTCAAGGCATCTGGCAGTGATTCCTTGGGTCCTGGGTTGCCCTCTCCCACCTCGGCACTGTCCCTCTCTCTCTGGGTTTCTTTTTCCTTTTCTTTGACAATCAGTTTGTTTTTCTTCTCGGGGTGCGGGCTTGGCTGCAGAAGGGCAGAGTGACTCTGCGACAGAGACAGCTGGCTTTGCTGCTGCTGCTGTAGGATCTGCTGGTGGCTCTGTGGTGGGAGCTGAACCTGAGCCTTCAGATCATCCAGCAGGCCCGGGCCCGTCCCTGTCAGCGTGAGGGCCCCGCTGGTCACGGGCAAGCTCACCTCAGGGTTGAGCTGGAACTCTGCACTGGGGATGTAGAAGGGGAAGAGGAGATGCTGCTGCTGCTGGAGCTGCAGCAGGGTCTCTGTGGTCATGGGGAAGTGAGGAAGGAGGGTGGGGTTAAACAGCTGAGACTGGATCAGGGCAGCCTGTTGCTGCAGCTCCTGCTGCAAGTGAGCTTGAACTTGAGCCTGGGCCTGGGCCAGTGTCTGTGCTTGTTGCTGCTGCTGCTGCTGTTGTTGCTGCTGCTGCCTGGACGCAATCATATCTGCCAGCTTCTTCCGATTGGCTTCCTTGGGCTCTGAAGGGGAAGTAATGTTGGCACTGATGGGATTCCCCAGGGGCGGCATCCCCACGCTTTCAGCGGGCACTTGGCTCAGTAAGTTGGAGCTCGGAGCAATGCCAGCACTGCTTGGATTGGTGGTGGTAAAGGTGTTACTGCCACTGGTGCTAACAGGACTTGGGGTGGAGGAGCTCAGGGAGACATTGCTGCTATTCCCAGTCCCATTACTGTTGCCACTTGCAGCCTCCAGCTTTGCTGCTCGGGCCTTGGTTTGATGCAACACAGACCTCATGTGGATCTCCAAAGTGGAACTCTGGCTATAGGCCACGTTACAAGTGTTACACTTGAAAGGTTTGTTGTCTGGGCTGCTGGTGGGTTCTGGCTGACCAGTTGCCGACTCTTGAAGGGCTCTCTTTAACTTATGCAGGTGGGAGACAGAATTGTAGTGCACTAACAGGATATTTTTTTGAGTGAAGGATTCCTTGCAGACGGTACACTTGTAAGGGCGAGAAGGGTCTAGAAATTTTTCCATGGTGAAGTTGGGGCCTTTCCTGAAAGGCAGAGCTCTCTTTGGCTCAGAGCCTGAGTCTTCTTGTACCGACCCAGAGTCACTGCCTGTTGGGCTCTGTTTATCTTCCAAATCACTCTCCTCTTCCTTGTCTTCCTCAACAATTATGGTGTGGTCCTCGGCCAGGGTAGGGTCTCCCATTGCCAGGAGGTCCCCATTGGCCAGTAGGCCACCATAAAGCTGTTGGATGTCGGCCTCACTCAACTCCAGGTGGCTTGTCTCGAGGTGTTTTTTCAGAGCCTGGAAAGTTCGAAAACTGCGCTGACAAAGACAGCACATGGTAGCAGCTCTGATCACGTGGTATTGAGAATGGAGCTGCAGCTTCTCAATGGTCTTGAAAGCCAGGCTGCATTGATTACAGCGATACTTGTACACATGGCGATCTGACACAGGCAGCTGAGGTCGCTTGGCATGAACCTCATTGAAGTGGGTCTGAAGAGTGGCAGAAGTTTTGAAAACCTGGTTGCACCCCTTCTTCCAGCATAAGAAGCCTGAATCTTCTCTCACAACCCCTGGGTCAGCAGGAGAAGGTTTCAAATCTCCACTGTGCTCTGTGCTTACAGAGGGCAAGATGTTCTTTCCCAGATCCTCTGAGATTTCTGTAAAAATTAAATAAATATATATCAAAGCCAATGATAAAGAAGGCTTTGTTTCAAAGATGGCACCCAGAGCTGTCTACCTAGCAAATCCTCACAAATACAGAATCTTATCATAAGGGAAATACCCAGCTGGAACACAGACTCTCTCCATACAGCCCCTGCAAAGAATGCATATTATAAGCAAATGCACACAGAGGGGAGTAAAATGAAATACAAAAATTTCACTCATAACAGGCCTGTATCATATCATGAATCTTTTACACAACATGCAATTGCTTGACTCAGCATCTTGAATTTCTCAAGAATGGGTTTGAAGGTTACTAATCTTAGACTGGATTCCCCTTTTACATGGACCTCAACTACAGAATATGTGAATTAATGCCATCCTCGGTTGAGGGAATTTAAGACAACTGCTGTCCCGTTGTAATACAAGAAATTTGGGAATATATTTTTTTAGCTTAATTTCTTGTTATAACATTACTTTTGACTGTCATCTCTATTCACATTCAAGTGGTCAATCTTGACACTTTTTTAAAAAAGTCAGCTGTCTACCTTCTAACATGGAAAAATCATAAGGGAGGAAGTGGACCAGCCAGTAACGTGGCTGAAGTCTTCCCAACTTAAATCTTAGCTGCCAACAAGAGGTGAAAGAGGTAGGAGAGCCTCATAAATGGAGGGCCAATGATCCATCCAGCTAGGAACCACCATGGGCACCAGCATCCATGTCTAAAACAATGTTCTTTCCAAATGCACCTCTCCACTAGGTCCTAAGGCAATCCCAGAAAACTCAAAGAAGAACTTTGTGCAGAGGAAGTTCCTGGGGAGACAACAAATCCAAGTGCCCCAAAATCACTCACGTGATCCAAAAGCCTCTAATAATTAAGTCCTCAGAGAATGAGTGCTGAATGGCTTAGAATGGTGAGTCATGCACAGGTCTATTGACTGAGTCTCTGGTTATTCACTTCTTAAATGTATGTCTAGTCCACCAAATTTTCTCTCACTTTAAACCGTTTGAACAGTGTACAAATACATGCCAGGAGTCAAGCATACAGTGCCCCTCATCTCTTGATCAATTACATTCACCTTAGAAGTACTGTAAAGGATTCTTGGCACTCTTGGCTCTGTAAAAATTTTGACCTAATATGTCATTTTCTTTCCATTTCTAGGGGTCAAAAATGACACTAACCAGGCTGCTTTCCTGACTCCTCCAAATTGGAGCTCCCGTCTCGATCTGGAACAGCTGCTGGGAGGAACATGCTGCTGGGCATCACCATCTCAGGGGTGGTCACCTGAGAAATAAGAGGCAGAGAAATGAGGAGAGCCAAATGGAGGGGAAAGAGACACCAAACAGGGAAATGGGTAAAAATTATTTAATAAGCAAAATTAGCCTTCACCAGTATAAGGCTGGAAGTGTCACTTTTCATTGCCTGCCGAAGATTCATGTTTATTAGACAAAGCTCACATCAGTCAAAAGTGTTTCTACGGTTACATTCTGGACATAATTAGCAGTGCACACTTGAAGAATAATCTTATTATTAATATTTTTCCTTTATGCAGAATTTTGACTTTGATCACTGACAATGTTTTGTCATGGGCTGTGAAACTTCTTGTGCAACCAATTAGGTAGATAAGTTGAAAGGCCCACCTTAAGCTGCTGAAAACATAATAAGGGCCCTAATTAAATCATACCTAGTAAAGTACACTGTAATCTTGAAGCAGGGAGCATTGTAGTACTGTTTTCAAAATGTATTCAGGCAAGAAGAGGAGGGGAATAAGAGCGAAGGAAAGGGTAAGAAGAAGAGAACAGAACAAAGAGAAGGCTAAGGACACGCAGACACGTTGGCAGATTCTTCAGGAAACAACATTTTGTAACCCTTTAGAAGCTAGATCAAGTGCATACGAGCATTTCTTATGACTCACTTCAGCCAGGATTTCCTTTGGAGTCTTTGCTCGAGGTACTCAGCATCAGAGGGAACCTCTGGCCCATGTCCCAGCCACACAGGGTACCCTGCACAGCACTCTATACCAGGGCAGCCCCACCTTGACCATGGCTATTGTTTACTAATATAGCAATTCCAGAATGAGCCCGGATCAAAAGAGCTATAATTTTAGGTCAGATACTCAGACATTTCTCTAGGCTCCTCTGCCATCTGGCTTGAAGTTTGTGTCAAGTTATCATTTACCCGACGTTAATGTGATAAGCAGCCCTCAAATCCACCATAAGGATAAACCATTCTTCGTCTATATCCCTTTGCCTGCTATGGGGTGGAAAGGCAGTAGGTGATGATATTGCTACATGAATTAGAAATTATCACCTGTTTGATGACAAACTAATAAATGAGCTGAACAGGAACTACAGTGACACCACTAGCTTTTCTACATGGCATCTAGCCCTACCTGAAGGAATTATCTTCCCATGAAACACAGGTATTTCAGTATCTTTACTTGTTGTTGCAAAGACTGAGCACCTAGATTAGTGTTCAAAATTAAATATTTTAAATAAATTATTAATTTTTAATGGTTTGAAGATCCTAGCCTTGCTCAAAATAGCTGCTGACATGTTCCACAGAAACATCAGTCACAAGCTCTAGTCCTAGGAGAAACCCAAGACAATGGTCCCCATAAACACCACAAAGGTAACACCTCAATACCTTTAGGGATATTAGAATAATTTCAGCAGTCCACATGCTGATAAGGTGCAAGAATTAAGCAACAGGCACTACGGAGAAAGGTTCTGAGAAAGCTCATGTTTATGAAGAGCAGGTGCATGGCAGGTGACTGTGTGTGACACAGAATTTCTGCTCCCAGACATCTGCACCCTCACACAAAGCTCGTCAGCAGCTGGTTAAGGCTAGCTGTTGATGAATCGTTAGAAATGGAGCAGAGATTGCCAAACTCATTCCATCTATTTTCTTTTTAATAGAAAGCATTTCTGACCAGTGTGGTTGGGGAGTCCAGCGGGAATCCAAGAAGTGAAAGGTCACCGATTAATTTATAGTCCTCAGCCGAGGGGGAGCATGAGGTTGGGGGCAAGAGGGGGAGAAAGGGAAAGGAAAAAAGGCTCCCCCCCACCTCCTTTCTCAGTTGTAGCTGCAGGATCAGTCCTTTCCAGGGATCTTTAGGAATTATGAAAAATGAATCATGAGAAATAAAAAAAAAGCCCTACAGAGTAAAAAAGAATAAAATTATCTAACACCTCAGCTGCACATCATTATAGAAAACTGTGGGCTTTTTATACGCATTACAGTAAGGCAGACATCCCCTCTAACAGACTCAGTACGACGGATCAGTAATTGTTTTCATACACTTTAATTAGAAAAACTCAGATGGCTATGAATAATAATGGAAAAGAGAGACTTTTGCACTTGAAAGGTTGAAGTCAATCAAGTGTGAATGACGGCAGAAAGGAAAAAAAAAAAAGACACCAATTCATCAGCCCTCTGTTGTCTCGCCGCGACTTTAATCATAATTCCTGATTGGGATTCAAGAAGGCAGTAAGCAGAGGTTCTTTGTCTGCCTTCACCTTCCATCAATTAACTCTTCCCGAAATATAATCATCAACCTCACATGCTCCTCTGCATCTTAATCTGGGCCTCCAAACCTGTAAGTCTTGCCCCATATGTGTTTAGGTAATTACTTTTATCTACCTGCATCTTCTCATCTGTAGTGTCCCCAAATTCCCGGGGGCGAGGGGAAAGGTTTGGTATATAAAATTTTGATAGGCAAGAAATTCCCAGGAGGCAAAGAGGAATCTCCTTAAAGGGAATCCTGAGGATCTATAAAGTCTGGTGGGGTCTATCTGCACATGTGTCTCAACACAGAGGTTGAGAATGGAAGCCTCCTTCCTGCACAGGCTACTGGAGGGCCCCACAGCAGCCCTCAGACACTGAAGATCCCGTGCCTGTGTTCGTTCATTTCTCCCTCTCCTAGTTTCCAAAGATTTTCACTCAAACTCTGCATGCTTTTTTGTAAAAAGCCATAAATATAGTCCTGCCAACAGGTCAGTGAGGAAAAGGAGAGTTGGCCAAAGGCAGAGTTCCTTTGACACTTGCCTCGGCATCCCCCGCCCCCACCCCGCCCTTGTTTTCAGGTCCTATATGACTACCAAATTGTGTGGAAGGTTCAGACTACCCTAGCCACAGCCTTCGATGGGTAGCTGAAAATCACTGGGAAGGAGTCCCTCAGGTGTGCTGAGCACCATTCTGTGACGACCCTACCTTTTGCTAGGCGCATTGGAGCATGTAGGCATGTGAGAGGACGAAACCTGACTGCAGCATAACCAGAACCATCCCAGATGTGCCCAAACCTCAGACGCCCTCAAATAATAGGACAGCACCGCTTTCCCCTGCAGAGAAAACACAGGCCATGCATATGCTCTCCTTCCTCCCTCCCTCCTCCAGTCTCCTCCTTCCTACTTCTACTCCATCCCAGACTCAGAAGCCAAACAAAAAGTTTCAGGCTTGGCCAGATGACAGAACACAATTGGTACAAACAACTATACTTCCTACTGTTGCATCTATATTGGTTTTTCTCATAATCTATACACCCGTAAATACTGAATATGTTAAATTATGTCCCCAAGACTCAATGTATAGAGGGGACTGGAGACTGTTAAAACAGCCTTTTTTTTTTTAGGTTATAATATTTCTCTGATAGATTTGGGTTTTTAAAAATAATTTACTGTCAAGTTAGCTAACATACTTTTAGCCCGGCCTTGGCTACGCAATGGGCAATGCCATGGTAATCTAGATACCATATACGTTCCTCCCAGAGTCTTCAGAGTTGATGGGAATGCAGAAAAAACTAACCATCGGAGCTGCGGTAGTGAGAGTCAGAAAACAGTGGCTCTGATATCTTCCTAACAAGTAAACAGGTCTCATACATACAAAAGAAATAGGGAGTTCTGCTAGATGCCAGAAATCTTGGAAGTTTAAGCAATTCTCATAAACCATAGAAATAAGAGTTCCACACTGACACTGAAAGTCTTCAAGCTTAAGCAATTTCAAAAGAACTTAGTTTTTGAGAAGGAAGGGCCTCAAGTGACTCTCTGCTCACCCTTCATTTGACCATTCACTAGATCATCGTATGGGATGCCTATACTACACGCTTGTTAAGATATAGTGAGACCAATTTCCTGTGCCCAAGAAGCTCACAAGCCAGAATAAATAACTTTCGGAGATCCTAACTTCCTTAGAAAATGTGATGAAGGCTGCAGATGCTAAAAACATACTTTCACACAGAAACTATTGCAGATAGTTTCGGGAAATCAAGGCTCCTTAGAGAAAATTCCATAGACTCAAGTTAACTGTCCTTGAACTACCAGGAGAGGTAACATGGATTCATAAATACCTAGTTCCTACCTCTGTTTGGTTCGCCATTGTTCCAGATTATGACTTGATCCTTTTCAAGTTTCTATCAGGGAAGTGAACACCAAAGCCCCAACGACACTTTGTATAAAACGCAGAGGCTTGGATATGGGTCTGGGTCCCACTATAACATTTAGAGGGACCACTGGTGTTTATTCTTTCTTGGCAGAAGAAGCTAGAGTTGTAAGGAGCCCTCCTTGCTTCCTGCTTTCTCCAGGTCATGGATGTGGAGTGGCCAAATACAGCACCCTGGGCGCCCAAGAGGTATAGACCATGCTAAGTTCCCATGGGACTGTCCATGCAAATTTACCACTCAAGGCCACCTTGTCTGAGCTTCGGTTGATACACCCAACATGTTCTACCTGCTTGGAAAGCAAAGATACTTTCTTAGAAAATGTACTGAACCTAGTTTCTCTGAGACCTTCATCCCTACACCCTTGGAAATGCTTGCCCAAGTAAGGGATCTTTCTGAAAGGTTCACTATTCCAAGTGAAAAAATACATTTGACAAAACCTAGACTCCCAAGGAAGACTCAAATCTTTTCACTTTTCCGTGAAAATCAATAGAATGAACAACCTCAGATGGATGGAGAAGGCAGGAAAGCCTCAGACACAGGCTTTCCTGACACAGACCTGGCTTGTCTCTGCATCCTTGTAAATAAGGAATTGGTTCTGTTAAAAAACTGAAGTTAAAACCCAGCTGCTTCGGCAGCTCAGCATTCTAGCTAGTGGTATGTCTACAGGCTGCTCACTTCTCCTGCATCGGCCACCACAGGAGCCTGCCCACTGGTCTCTGCACTTCTGCAGTGAGGACCTCCTGGCAGCAGGGCTTCAGAATTGTTCTCCCTTCCTTTACTCCCTTCCAAATGTGCCAGCCTGGGCACTGGCCCATGGAGGCTAGAGGGTCTGCTTTCTCTCTCTTTCTTGTTTCCTTTCTGAATTGTTTCCTATGTGGTTGTCTATCTTTGTGTGTGTGTGATCCTAAAACTCATGAGCAGTAACTGCAGGGCCACGTTCATATTCATGGGGGCCAGAAAATAACATATCCCTAACCAGAGTTTAAAAACTAAGAATCAAAGACAAGAAAGACGTGAGTAGGAGAACAAGAAACACAGGGATACTTACACACAGAGACACAGAGGGAGACAGAAAAGAGAGTTGAGAAGGAGAATGGATTGGAGAGAAAAGCTTCATTAGACTCAGAGAGGCAAGCAGTGGCAGTATACCAAGGTCACTTCTAATTTAGACCATCTAATTGGCAAACAGGCTCCAAATGGCTATCATCTCACAGGGCTTGGAATTAATGAAGCCCGATTATTTTCATTACCTTCCTCTGAGATAGAGACAAAGTGAGAGAGCTGGTACCCATGCAGGTGCAGAAGCCCCAGGGCTAGTGGCCACCTACCACCCGAATTGGGGGGGGGGGGGTCAGACAGCCAGCCTGTCCCAGAGGCCCATAGATGCACAGGGAGACAGACAATGACTGAAAGAAGTCACAGGAGACAAACTATTGCTCCTGAATGGGGGGCGCAGGGAGAGGGGTGGGGGAGGCAGGAAGGGAGGGAGAGAGAAAACTGCCGGCAGTGTGGGGTGCAGGGCCAGGAGCAGAGAAGTAAAACCTGTGCATGTGCAGAAAATACAGGATAACTAAGAACTACCAAAGGGAGGTAAGACGAAGGGCTAGAGAAAAAAGTGTTCCTGGGCTGCTCAGGAGCCTATCCCCATCTCCACTATGAGGTCATATTTTGCTAGGTGACCAAGGAACAAAAACAATTTCCCCATATTAATGCTCCAGGAGCCCAGTGGTGTGTCCTGTCACTTAGAAGGACAGTGATCAATTAGAATAATTTAGGAGTATTGAAATGCATGGTAGGTGGTCTTTCCCATTCTCATGGAGGGGCCAGAAACATGTCCCTCCTCGCCCTTGCCCTTCCTTCTCCCAAAAGTGTAGGAAAATGAGGAAATAAAACAGCATCTCCTACATCCCCACCACCAATAAGAAATCTCTAACTTCTCTGTAAATAGGTGAGAGTTCTGGGGAACCGACACTGGGGCCAGGCTGCTCGGTCAGGTCTGGAGGGGTACTTGTCTCAAAGCCCTTAGGCTTTATATATTTCCTTCTTTAATATGACGTGTATAAAGGCACTCTTTGTAGGTCTGTTTCCAATAGGCCAAGCAGAATGAAGTGCTGTGGGTGCAGTTTCCATAGTGGAGGACCAGAGCTGCAATTGTTCCCAGTGGAGAATATTTTTCAAGCCCCTTCATCGGTAAAGAGAAGGGGGCCCATGGAAGACACAGATATGAGATGCAGAGCATAAGCAAGCAGCTGTTACCATAGCAACAGACATATTAGACACTGCAGGTTCCTGAAAGCTGTCTGATAAGGTATTATTAAATGAAGCCTCCTCAAAACACTCTCCATTTACAACTGAACGGAAAGACATTGTGTAGAAAGTAATCTATTTCCATTTATCAGGGTGAAATTTACTTTTAGAAGAAATGAAACCCAATTCAAGCCAAATCTTGCAACCTTGAACCCAGACAGCAAAAAACGTTTATCAGAATTTAAAGCTTTAGATACCCTGGACATATCCCATGTCTACCAAGAATTGTCTATTTGGTAGATTTTGCCGGCTTTTCCTATTCTACAACCAACCGCAGCTTACAGTCAAACCATTTGGCAAGGAAGGAGAGTCATTCCTCTCACCACCATTCATCCTAGCCACTCAGGGACTAAGCAGACATAACTCTCCTTTTGGAGGATGAATGACTATATGCTGGCCATTCCTTAATGACAGGCTTTTAAAACTAGAGCTCTGATTTCAGGGACATTTCTCGTCATGCTGTTTTCAGAGTTTCCTGTTCCAGTTGACCAGGAACAAACAGATACACAGTCAGAACGCCCAATCAACATTTTTCCATGGCAAATTTTCTAATAAAGTTACAGTAAAATGCCCTCCAGGAGCCTGACTGTCACCACAGGTTTATTATAATCACTCGGTTATAAAACAACTACAAATTCCATTTTAACACCAAACTTTCCAGAGGAAGAACAGTGGCATGTGTTTTGATTCATATAGGCAAACTCCAGTGCTCAAACGGGATTCTGGGTTCCCCCTAAACTACGGCCACCAATTCTCCTCTAATCCTGAATGCTCCTCTTTTTCTGCTGCACTAAAGGATCAAGGTGGAAATGCTTCATCACCTCAATGCAAACCATCCTCAGAGCCTGAAAAACCAATTCAATACTGAGAGCCATGCAGTAACTCCATCTTCTCATGCAGAAAGAGGGTATCAAACCATCTTTACATATACCTTTAAGAGTGAAGCCCTCATATGATTATATTTCTCATAACTTTCAACTGTTTCTGAATCCAGTAACTTTCTCTTGTTGCTAGCAAAGTGACTTCCTATAATCAGTACATTTCCCACAATTTGCACACTTTTCAGAAATGTCTACATTTCTAATTAAGAAAACAATCCCATTTATAATTGCACCAAAAATAATAAAGTACTTAGAAATACACTTAACCAAGAAGGTAAAAGACCTGTACTCTGAAAACTATAAAACGCTGATGAAAGAAACTGAAGACAACACAAAGAAATGGAAAGACATTCCACGATCAGGGATTGGAAGAACAAATACTGTTAAAACGTCTATACTACTCAAAGTAATCTACACATTTAATGCAATCTCTATCAAAATACCAACAACATTTTTCACAAACAATTCTAAAATTTGTATAGAACCACAAAAGACCCTGAATTGCCAAAGCAATTCTTGAGAAAGAATGAGATATCACAATTCCATACTTCAAGTTATAATACAAAGCTGCAGTAATCAAAGCAGTATGGTACTGGCACAAAAAAAAGACACACAGATTAATGAAACAGAACAGAAAACCCAGAAATGAATCCAAAATTATACAATCAATTGATCTTTGACAAAGGAGGAAAGAATATGCAATGGGAAAAGACAGTCTATTCAACAAATGGTGTTGGGAAAGCTGGGCAGCAACATTCAAACGAATGAAACTGGTCCACTTCCTTACACCACAGGATGGAAGACCTAAATGGGAGAACTGAAACCATAAAAATTATTTGAGAGAGCACAGGCAGTAATTTCTCTAATATTGGCTATAGCCGCCCTTTTCTAGGTATGTCTCCTAAGGCAAGGGAAATAAAAGAAATAGTAAACTCTCGGGACTACATCAAAGTAAAAGGCTTCACTTCCTCCCAGTGAAAGAACAAAACTAAAAAGACAGCCTACTAAATGGGAGGAGATATTTGCAAATGACAAATCCAATAAAGGGTTAGTATCCAAAATATGTAAAGAACTTATATAACCCAACCCCCCACCCCAAATAAACTAATTAAAAAATGGGCAGAAGACATGAACAAACATTTTTCCAAAGAGATAAAGATGGCTAACAGACACATGAAAAGATGCTCAGCACCACTCATCACCGAGGAAATGCAAATCAAAACTACAATGAGGTACCACCTCATACCTGCTAGAATGGCTACAATCAAAAACACAAGAAACAGCAAGCGTTGGCAAGGACATGAAGAAAAAGGAACCCTCAGGCACTTTTGCTGGGAATGCAAACTGGTACAGTCACTGTGAAAAACAGTATGGAGGTTTTCCTCAAAAAGTTAAAAACAGAACTAACCTATGATCCAGTAATCATACTACTGGGTGTTTACCCAAAGAATATAAAAACACTAATTTGAAAGGCTATAAGTACTCTTATGTTTATTACACCATTATTTGCAATAGACAGACTATGGAAGCAACCAAAGTGTCCATTGACTGATGAATAGAAAAAGATGTGGTATATATACACAATAGAGTATTATTCAGCCATAAAAGAAGAATGAAATCTTGCCATTTGCAACAACAAGGATGGATCTAGAAAGTGTAATCCTAAGCAAAATAAGTCAGAGAAAGACAAATACCTATGATTTCACTCATCTGTGGAACTTAAGAAACCAAACAGATGAACAAAGGTGTTGGGGGGAGGGAGGGAGGCAATCCAAGAATAAGACTCTTAACTATAGAGACCAAACTGATGGTTACCAGAGGGGCGGTGGGTGGATGGGGAAAATGGGTGAAGGGAATTAAGAATCCATTAATCATGATGAGCACTGAATAACATAAAGAACTGCTGAATCGCTATATTGTACACCTGAAACTAAGACAACACTTTATAGTGGAATTAAAAAAAAAAAACTTTAAAATTCAATACAAGGTACCAACTGCAACCCTTTTAGGATCATGCTTCTACATAATTATGTTGTCAGAGTTTCTTCTAGAACTGGGTTTATAAACCTGGTTCCATGTACGAATTTTAAGGTATTCTTATGCTCCCTGGCATTATACACAGTTTTGTATATGCAGATTACTCAATGGTGGTCTTAACAGTGGTAGTTCAACCTTACTGTGCATAGAATAACCCAGTAAGGCTATCGAATCACTTTTATCGGAGTCTCTAATTGGAGAATCACTGCTGAGAAGGTGCTAGTTAGTAACATCCAGAAGTAGCTTAGTGATTGGTACCCCAGGAACACAAGTAGTTACATGTTGTCCTTGAAGCCTCCATTGGCAAATGAGAAAGAATCATAATAACCACCATACTCACATGAAATGCCCCTTACTTTCACTGTTATAAAAATATGACAAACAATGGATATTTGAAATATAATTTATATTCCAGACCCTAGGGATGTATAAATGAAACCTACTGTTTAATGTAAACCAGTCACACAGATTATTATAGGCTCATATTTCCTAGACCAGATTTAAATCAAACAGGAAAAATAATCACCTGAGCAAAAGAAGAATGTCACTGAGTACTAAAAATGCTTCCCATATCACTTTCCGTTCCTTCAGGCTCCTATGGTTCCAGGCCATCAGTGGGAAGTGCGATGTGGCCTGAGAAAATGCCCTTGTTATTTCCAAGGCTGGTGAGAATGCCAATGCCTATACCACAAAAACCCATCCAAAAAGTCTCCACTCAGAGAGAATCTTTATACAGTATTCACCAGTCTATTTGAAAATACCCATGGAAAGGGAATTTATACTTGAAAGATCTCTGAGATGAAACTTATGATAGGTCACCTTCGAAGTTTCCCAATGGCTGCTAAAGTTCTCTTAATGCTTTATCAATTACATGTTCCCCACGACTAAACGTCACTTAGAACATATCCACTGATCTTGCATAACCAAATGGAATAGGAAAGGCCTAGAGGTTATATGTCTGTGACCTGCACGTTACAACACGGAATTCTGAACTGACTACCTCTCTGGGAATCTTTACACAAAAAGGCAATCAAATTAACTTGTTACTCTTCTGCTGAAATAAATTAGAGGTGAAGAATAATTCTCTTTGGTACTTTTTCCTCTAGTGATCAGGAATGGGCTTGCACAGCAGTCCCATCATGATAGAAAAGCAGGATATTGGTACCACCTGTGGACTCTGGCAAGTTTTCACATTACAACTAAATCTTTACACTAACCTTTTGGGCCATGCTACAGTAGCCACTGAGCCATGCTTTTAAAACCTGCAGGTGTAGTGACAGTATGTTCAAAATACAAAGCCCTCATCCATGAGTCAACACATGCCATCCCACTGACCATTCTCCTTCTCTGAGAATCCAGGTATCTGAGAAATGCCCACATTACAGGTCACACCCCTGGAGCTGTAAAATGTAGGTTCAAATTTCAACACTGACACTTAAAAGTGGCATCAAGTCAGCTAACTTCTCTGAGCCGCAGTTTCCTCAGCTGTTACTGCGAACATGTCCAACTCTTATTTTTTTAAACAAGGGTGTTATGAGGAAGAAATGAGACTAAGAGCAACCTAGAACGTGACCAGCTTATTGAAGGTTTGTAGAATCTTAACAATTTCTTCATGTAAATGGTTGGCTGATCTCTGCACCAGACCAGAAGGGAGGATAATAAGGGAAAGTGGAGAAACACATAATCAGTGCTTTGGGTCACAGTCACACCATGGTCGTGCCCAGTCAAAGGCAGGTACAGGAGAACAGAGGTCTAGGGCCATTTTTGACATTTCCAACTCTACACTGGCTTTCTCACCCCACAACACAGAATCTCGTCCACGTTACCGCACCACCTTTGACCTCTCAGGAAAGAGAAGCCACAGGTCTTGCCGCCGGCTGCCTTACCGTCATAATGAGTTTCTCCACGCAGTCAGGCGCCACGCTGTGGAGGTGGGTGAGGTGCAGCTGGAGGTGGATCTTGTTGTTGAGCATGTCCTGGCACAGGGGGCAGCGTAGCATGGGCTGCACGGAGTGCTGCGTCATGGCGTGCACCCGGAGCCGGTTGACGTCGGCGTTGCTGTACTTGCAGTAGGGACACTGGTACATCTGGAGGGGACACACCCACCACTCTGGCTGAATCTTCAGGTCCCACCAGTGTCTATGTCTGCCCGAAGCCCGCCCACCCAAGAGTGTGTTCCCCACTGGTGTCTAGAACGCCCCCCCTCACCGCCTCCACCAGCAGAGCCCCTTCCGGTCTCACCTGCTCTGATTTGGTCTCCTCTGTTGTTTTAGGTCGCTTTGAAGAGAGAGGCGATTCCGAGCTACCTGTGAAGGAGATGCGTTTGGAGGTCGCAGGAGAATCTGTCAGCTCCTTCTCTGCTTGGCTGGACGACGCTGGAAGGAAAAGCAGAAGATGCAATACAGCAGCCAGACCAGGCCAGCTCCCAGAGGGTTTGTGTTGGGTGAAAATCAACATTCATTTATAGCACAGGATTTTCTTGAAACACCAAAATTCAAGTAGGATGAGCATCCGGACTGACTTATCAAGCATGCTGGAAAAGAAGCAAGTATTCCTTTTTCCCCCATGAATTTCTGTCACTACTTTAACAACTGAACGCTAAGAAAAAAGATAAAGGGACTAAAAGGCTCCAAGCTGGATTAGGCTAAACTCGGTGTATTCTGATTTCCCCCAATCAAGATACGATCTGCTGGCCTATGTGGGGGGGGAGGGCAGTAGGGCTGAGAGTGGGTAGGGGAGTCTTACCAATGGCTCTGCAAATGGCTAGTCAACCTGAGTACCCAGACACACTCTGCTTTCAAAGAAGTCCTCAACTATGTGAGCCCAACTTTATTTTCCCAGCTCTTGGAATCACAGCACAGAATAGCACAGGAGACACAACGTGTGTGACCTGAGAAAGGTTCACATGGATATCCGCATACAAATACGTGGGGGAAAAAAGTTTGGGTTTAGCAACCTGCTTTCGGGGAAAAAGTAATTGAAGAGTGGAAGAGGTAGGGCATGAATCCAACGTATAATCTACCCAATGCTTCGGACACAGCGTCTATTCCAAGTGGGTGGTAAGAGGGAAAGTCTCCTCTCTGCTTGCCCAAACCACACCCCATTTCACCAAAAAAAAAACAACCAAAACATTAATTAATGAGACTTTAGAAGCAAACAGTAGGTAGAAAAATGTCGGTAGAAAGAGTTCTTTGAAACATGGAAAAGGATCTGGAAGATTTTGATGAGAAAACTGCTAGGTTAATGATTTAACAAGGATCAGCAGGGCTTCTCCAGTGTAAACACAAATCTCAACAGGAGAGGATGTGGTCATTCCGAAACCTGGTCAGTATCTGAGGGCTGGTTCTATCACTTGTTGTGAACAACGCGCTTCATTTTTCAGAATTTTGCTACAAATGATTTTTTAAATCCTGAAAATGGTTGTGAGAAATACACACCCATTCCCATCACTGAAAAAGAACTGGGACTCACCATTGAGGTCCTTGGTTTAGAAAGCCTTATTTTTACTCTTAAGTGCAAATGCTATCTGTATCACCTGGTCTTGTTACCTAGCTCGTGTTTCTACTTTATGCTCAGCTTTGAAAATTTGTTCTGACATGGATACCAAGATGCTGTCAGTATAGATGTGCGCTTTAATAAACAATTTTAGAAAATCAATTTTATTCATTAAAATCATAAGGCCACAAATAATTTTGAAGGAAGAATTGCTAAATGCAGGAAATATTCCAGGAAGTTGATGCTCTTCCCAGAATGCACATCTTGTAACCTTTAAACCCCAGTATCTTGGTAACCTGGTCTGCATAAGTTTGTAGGGCATCTATTATTTAAAAAGTACAAGGACAAGCATTTTATACACAGACCCCTCCTCCTCCCAACACACACATTCATAACAGTACTTTAATCTGTCTCGAATCGACTTCAAACCCATTTTGCTCTTAATGGGAGTTATTCATTTTCACTTGAAAGGTAATACATGACGGCTGGATATTTAATGTGATGGAATGGCTGCCGATTAACTAGGTGCTGTAACATTCTAGACCAGGTTCCCCCATGGCCCACTTCCCATCTCCTAGCCCCTCAAAGGAACCCTGTGTCGCAGGTTTCGACCTCACCATGTGACAGGCACCTGCCTGAACACTCCCACAACAGGAGTCGTTAACTATTGTTTCAGGGAATTATGTGCCCCCCCACCCCGCCAACTCCCAGAAGATTCCTCATTCTCCATCATATTTCATTTTTGCTTACTGGTTATCCTCTATATATTAAAGTTCAAAAGCATTCTACAGATGGGGTGAGTGGAGGCATTAGGTGATATTTTATTTGTTACAGCCAGCCGTTTCCCGACCCCTTCTCTATTTCCACCTCCAACCTGTAGGCATTAGGCTCTGCACTTATAGTTAGGAAAGAGCCGCTATCTGCTCCTCCTTCCATTAGAGGCAAACCAAGATACAGATTCCATTCCAAACACCCACTCCCTGTCTTTTGTTAGACTGCCCAACCTGAAACAACACTTTCTCTTAAAGAACCATGCCATCATCTTGTAAATGCCCTCGGTTTGCCACTAAAACGCTTTAGAAAGGTTGTCAAATGTACAGTTGTGCGGCCATGTGGGTGGATGAGCCCTAAGGATGAGACCACCCAACTCATCTGACTCACTGGGAGCTGAAAGGCTAACACAGGGTAGCCCAGGGTGGCATTAGCTTCCTTCTCTGACCAGAGTCCACCCTCTTCCTTCAGTGCTGAATGCATGATGAATTGTGCTGAGGCTGCAGAAGTGAGCATTCCAGTTTCAGAAGCCACTCTTCTTTCCCCCTGCATGGAGGGGGGAACTTTTATTACCTCTTTTTTTGTTTTTGTTTTTTTTTTCATTTTCAAACTCTCTAACTGCTCTGGAATTGTAAAGCTTCCTTTGTGAGCTCAAGCTAAGGAATCCTTATAAAGTGTTTTAAAAAATAAAATCAGCAGTCTTTCCCTCGTTCCTCTTTCTCCCCAGTAATACACTAGCCATGGCGTAATACGAAAATGCTTCACCCACTGGTATAAAAACTTCTGGGGCTCAACTTCCTTCTATCCTGGACAGCCTGCATGTTAATTAGATCAGATCTGTCTAGAAGTGGACATTAGCTACCTGCAGCTCACTAGCTCATTTCCTAAAGTTAAAGCTGTGCCATTCTTAGAATCTATTAACACCCAGTTACAATCCCATGGTGTTTCCCTGGAGATATGGGACTGCTCCTAAGAGTTAGGTTAACTAGGCCAGCAGCCCCTCCTAGCCTGACCCCAGGTATTAATATGTCGATCCCTATCAAGACATGGCGCCAATGTCTTTACACAATTTCTGTAGATGTGCCAACAGTTGTACAAGTTTTCCATCAGCAGGCTGGATGAGGGTTTACTATAGGCCACAGACAGTCTGAGGATTTCTCAAGCTGCTTCCCTCTGAACTACTTGAAAAAGGCCAGAGTCTCAAAATCAATTTCTCTTTTAGTTCTGTCACTAGCATACATTGTAGGCCTAAGTAAATGAGGTTGTATGAATACCAAGAGAGAAACTACTGTGGTTTTCTGCTTTGGAAGACTTTTCTAAACTTTAACTTAAATTCTAGGAGAGATGTCACAGTCTAGGAAACATTATTTAAAAAATCAATTACTGGTCACTTTAAGGCCACTATGACATCACAGTAGTTAATTGGAAATACATGCACTTCAGAGACAAGCTTTAATTTAAACAGTGCCTGGAACCTTTGGTTTATACTGGCAACAGAAAGCCAAACAACTTGAAGGGTTACTACCTGTAGTGGTTTTTACAATAATGACAAAATGAAATGGAAGGAATGTAGTCTCACAATAGGGCATGGTCAAGTAAATAATGGTATAGCTACTCTACTGGGTATTAGAAGGCATTAAAAATAATAGCTGTGAACCAATGTGGAAAAGTTCTCAAGAATGTTAGAAGAAAAATCGGATAAAATATGCATTACATCATGATATAGCTATGTAAAAAATAGGTATTAGAAAAGAAGACTAGTTTAAAAATGATTGTTGCATTATTTTTAATATTATAATTAAATAGTTCAGCATTTAAATTCAACTGTCCATGAAAAAGTGTATATTTGGATCCATACTGTGGAAAACATCAGGTGGTATTTTTTTTTTTACTGTGCTGGTTAAAGCAATTTTCTCATTTTGGCAGCTATGTCATACAAAAATATGTGTTAAATCTCAACGAATCTTTCACGGGCAACATGCTGGGCTCCTGGCACTTGGATGGGGATAGAAATGTGGTAAGGAACCATGTGAATGCACGTGTTACAGATTACATACTCCGTAAAGCTAGGCAAATGGAGAACAGTAACAATGAAATGGTGGGTCAGACCCTTTCACGACCTGATAGGATGTGAGCTGTGCACTCCTGGCCACGCAGACTTTCTAAGGAGTTTAAGCACTTGCTTGTTAGGAATTACGGCTGTCCTACCCAACTTGCTTGATGAGGGACAGAGAGGACTGGCATGTCTTTCTTATGGAGTACAAAAACTTCAAAGTTGGCTTTCTGGGTCAGAAGCCAATCATTTCCCCTTAAACTGTGATGGGGTAGACACTGCAAATGACAAAGATAAATACCAAGAAAGGCAGACCTGGTTCATGACTCTCTATTTTATTCTCTTAGGTTCCTCTACACAGCAGGCAAAATAATTTCATTCCTAACGAAGCACAGTAGTCAATACATGGCTTCCTGAAGGGGGAAAATAATGTATGCATGGAGACATCAACTTCCGGCTACGCTTTGCTTTTAAAATATTTCTCTGGGAAGTATTTAGCCTCTAAAAGTAATTATTTAAAAGGTTACCCCTCTTGTCCTACTAATTAGATGAAGTAGGGAGAAAAGGAGCGCCAACCTGTAATCATGCAAGTTTTGCTTATGATTTTATGTTCCAAGCACATAGAATAATTAAAAGAAGCCAAGTAAAGTTTCATACAGGAAGTAATTTACTTTAAAAAAGAGATTAGAGTAGTATAAACTTAGGAGGCTTATAGAATGGCCAACTATGGTAGAAAACACAGACTCTGTAACTTCACCTGATAAAACTAGTCTTCCAATTCCAATTCTCACTAACGAATTAAAGTCTGAGTCACTGAAATTTTGGCCACGGAAAACTCAAAAGATGTACTCGTAATACCACAGACCACCAGGGGACTTATAATGCCCCATTTCACAACTGGTGATGTGGTCCGTCCGGCTGTGAAGAGAGGTAAGGCATGGAATAGCCTCATGAAAAAGAAACCTGAAGAAAAATTGGAAATGAAGTAGAAGTTTTTGCTTCCTCCAATGATCACCCAACACATGGACTTGCCCTCCCCCAAAGCCGAAGTACTCAAAGTAGTTTCTATCTTTCATGAGCAAAACCCATCTCATCACTCAACACACCAATGGGGCTGCTGGCATGGCGGATATTTGGTGCTGGAGGCCAGCCTCCCTTTGTCCAGAGACCTCCCATGGGGAGATCCCAGGCATGCACTGAGCTGTTCATGTTGCTGGGAAGCTTCTTCTGCATGTCTCCTCTTCATGGTGGGGTGGCAGTTGGAGATGGTATACCCCAAAATGCTGATCTTCCTTATGGGAGCCCCCAAGGTGAGCCCACTGAGGGCCTAGGCTACTACCGGACACTCACTCCTTGTGGAGAGGCCAAGGGCAGCCTCCACCTCCGCGTCTCAACTGTCAAACTCTTAGCTAAAGTACCACTGACAGCCCCTCCATCTAAACTTCCATCTCCCAAACCAGCAACATAATGGAGGAGCCAATTAAATGATTATTAATTCATGCTACTTTCCGTAAGCCAGAGGTTCTCATCGCCTTGCGTTCCGTAAACCAGCTTGCCACCTGCCCCAGAAATTTACAGCAATCTTATCCATCTCCATTGACTAGGAGGAAAAAAAATTCACACAACCCTGTACCAGTGTTTGAGTTGGGATAACTACCCCAGCACACTAGACTCAGAAGCTTCACTAGATCTGAAAATGGCCATTTCAGCTCATAATTACAATGAAATGAAAGGTACAGTGTGCTCTTCCCTTAGCCCTTCTCCTTCAGCTTCTCATGAGTCTCATACTTCCTCTAGAGAACAAAAATGCAATGTTTTCACAGAGTAATCTGTGCTCCCGGACTTTCTGATCTTTATAGTGGCACTAAAAGTAGAGCTACTCTTGGCATTTCCCTGTAATTCCTTTCCCGAGAGGACAGGCTAGGATTTCATACTCGCATCTCCTACGAACTACCACACTTGATAAGTGGCCAGAGATCTGGCTAAATTCTCTTCCTCCCCTAATACAGAGAACAGCAGTTCCTCTGAAGGATTGGCTTTGCTGCCAACTTGGTCTTTAAACATGCATCGTCTCATTCTGCCTCCAACCAAGCACTTAAAGATGTTTCAAAGAGGAATCGGAGGCATGCACTGGTACCCACATTCAGGGGATGGTCTCTGTGCCGTGGCTATAGCAAAGCTCGGCTCCTCTTCTTTCCCTGCCCGAGGTATGGGACAGGTCTCAAACTCTAGCTCAGTGGGGTTAAGAACCTTTGATTCAGAGCAGTCTCATTCTCTGTAACTCCAAGCTCTGCTGCCTGTGTACATCTCTAGGAAGCATTTTCAAAAAGTACCACCACCTCCTCGAGAAGTGTAAGAATATGCCTAGCTGGGAAGAGTAAGACATACGGTATCCTCAATGTATCAGATACGTCCTTCTGTTTCTATAAAACGCTTCAAGGAAAACTGGAGTAATAACTACAGATCGGTGTAACTTGTACTCAGGGAACCGCTAATTAGTTTTCTCTTCCAAGTCGGAGGTGAACTAGATAGGCCAGCCCTTTGGAAATCCAGAAGCTCTTAGGTGGCATTGTTATCATTATTATTTTGCTCTTTATTTAGAAATAATCGTAGATTCACAGGAGGTTTAAAGAACAATCCAGAAAAGACATGTGTCAGCTTCCCTCATGTTACTTTAGCCTGTCTTCAGAGAAAGATTTCTAGACCTTCAATGGTTTTTCATTGTGACCCTGTTTCTTTGACCAAACTTGTCTCCCACTTCCATTCCTGCTATCCCGGATAATATCTGCCAAGACTCAGGACTTGGGCTTCTTCTAGGCACTTCTGCCTTTCAGGAAAGCTCAGCACCTCTCACACCCAGCGGGGGCTCAGGACCTGCCATTTGGTTAAAAGAGAAATAGTTCTCGAAACCTCATGCATGTCACAAGATCACAGCCCCAAGTCTGAGTTAGAAGTCCCTGGGAGGGTTTGTTAAAACATAGAGAGCAGACCGCACCCCCCGTACCCCCAAATATGTCTGATTCGGAGAATGTGCATTTCAAGTCAGTTCCTGAGTGATGCTAATGGCCCATGTACCATACTCTGAAAACTGCCATCAGAGTCACAGCTTTCTGTAATTGATGGGGACCAGGATTAAATGAGGGGGCAGGTGTGGGTGGATCTGCCAGTCCACTTCCAGATGACTGCTGCCAACAACACACTCCCATCATCTATGTGCAGGGAAGAAAACCAGGCCTGGTCTCAAAGCTACAGGTTTTCTCCCCTCAGGCCAAAGGTGAAAGATTAAATATGAGTGTCCCTCAGGGAACCTGGCCCCTCTAAAACAAATGTAGACGCATTTTCAAAGTCAGAAATTCTGAAGGAATAACTTCCATGTGCTCTGTTAGTAGTATAATCCAAAATAACGACAGACTGCCTTGCGTAGGGCAGTCTCGCTCTTTCCATGTGTCCCAGAGAACCTCTGGGAAAAGAGGGCAGACACGCGTGGGTTCTTTCCACTTTGCAGAAGGAGGAAGCATCTCTTCAGTGCTGGCTTGCTGGGTCTTGGCACAAAACCAGGGTTCCCTTTGCTTCATTCCCTTCAGTGTGGACACAGCGATGCACACTGGCCCCTGTGTGTACAAGTCCTCCGTCTGGGAAAGGAGGACCACACCATGTGGGGTCTCTGCTTTCACAGTAAGCAGACTCAGGGAGGGACGGTGGGTCCATGCAGACTGGTGGCTGCTGCTCTCACTCTGCATCTTTGGGGAGAAAATAGTGCTAAGCCCTACATCAGAGGCATCAATCTGTTCCACTAATTCCTTGTTGAAATATGCATAAGGCTGCTTAACTGTACTGATTTGAGCTCCCAAAAGGCCATCCCACAATTCGATTTTGAGATACCTTGCTCCCTCTGTATCAGGTTTGGGAAGGAACCACCAGTCCGAACAGAGCCACCAGCCCCTGCCTCGTTTAGAACATCTGCTGTCAGTTTATTTAATAACTTCTAGACACTGGGCTGCCACCACGAGCCTGGCCTGTGTGCCAGGAGCTGGAGACCAAAGGAGCCAAGCCCGGACTCTTCACTTTAAAGTATCAGTCAGCCTGCCTGCTTCTGGCCTCTTGTGAGCTTCCCCAAAGTATCCTGGCTTCCTCTGGCACGGCCTTTTGAGCTGTGCACAGATGCCATGTGCAGCTGTGGTCACAGCGTCCTGTGAGGACGAGTGGCCATGGTTGAAGGAGAAGCTAAGGGCTGCACTGTCATTCTGTCCCCTAGCTTAATTACAGGACTGTGAAGACACGGATTTGGAGAAAACCAGAGTGGGAAGGATCTCAGAGACCCTTGAACTGACGAGAGGAAATCATCCAGAGGTGTGAAATGCAGGTCAAAACAAGGGGGCAATGTGGGTCATTCAGAGACCAGGCCAAAGTTAATTAACAGAAGTTCATCCAGTCCCCATCAAATTGAACATTAATTAGGTTAGTTAGGGTCTCTGAGCCCCAGCACAGTGCAGTCTCCCAAAGACTGGAATATACCAATACTCTTCCCGTTTTTTCTCCATTCCAAACCTATCTTCCTAAGATACTTAGCAAGTTTTCGGAAGGAAAGTGAACCTGTGAAAATAAACACATACAATCCAGACCCGGCATGGGGACAAACACCAAGAACTCTGAAGGGAACTTCTCGGTGCCTTTCACACCAACTTCCCCCATGATCCGCCCAGCTGCCTAGGGTTTGTTTGTTCGTTTATTTTTGTCTGGTGGGGTTTTTTTTGGTTTTGGGGTTTTTGTTTGTTTGTTTTTTTGTTTTTTGCCAGTCCAAGTTCGACACGAGAGTGTGAGAACCTGTACTTAGGAAAGAAAGACATCACCCAGGCTCCTGTACGGCTGGGAAATGGCAATGATTCTCTACTTTCTCCTGTGGGTTTAAAGTACCAAAAAGACTAGAAACGTCTCCTTTGGTAATTGTGCAGAGTACGGGGGCGAGAGTACCAAAAAGACTAGAAACGTCTCCTTTGGTAATTGTGCAGAGTACGGGGGCGAGAGGGGGATGTATGTCACTTTCTCTCTCAGTACCGTGTCCCGTGTGCAGTTTGCTCATAGTGCTCTGAAGAGCTGGGACAAATGATCTGTGCCAGAGAGTCGGGATGTAGTTAGTGCACCTTTAGGGACTCCTCAAGAACTCATGTTTTCCACAGGTCGCCTTCTGTTTTCCTAGGACCGAGTTCCCTTTCTATAAGGGCATTGGCTCCCCTGGCCAGGGAACAAAGCACAATGATTGGCGGAGGTGGCCACACCCTGGTTCCACAACCTGGCTGTGTGACCTCGAGCATTTTACTTGACTACACTGAGCTCTCAGGTTCCTCATCTGTCAGTGGGATAACAGCGTCCACTCACAGGGTTTCTGTGAGGCAAGAGATCAGGCATACAAAGCCCACAACAGAGGCTAGCACGTAGTGAGAGCTCAAACATTGGTTGCTATCGTTTCGTTTTTACAAGTATCTCTGGGAAATAATACGGGTCCATGTGTGGCCATATAACCACAGCATGAGGGGAGAGGCCTGGCTTTTAAAGAAGCATGGACACCCTAAATTTGCCTTTTCTGTACATTAACATGGAATGATCCTATTAACCCACGGGTTTGATGCCTAAAGAGCAGAAAACGGAATAACTTGGACTTGAAAATGTTTGTAGTCATGCTATTTTATCACACTGTTAATGAAATATTCAAAGGGTATCAAGCACTTGCTAAGTACTGGAGATCAGAGAAATGAATGAACGCTAGCTACACTAGGGTGAGAAGAAGAGGCAGAGCACAGAAGACTGTCAGGGCAGTAGATATACTCTGTGGGATATAGTGGCCAATACATGTCGATACACTTTTGTTCACACCCACAGAATGTATAACACTAAGAGTGAATCCTAAGATTAAACCATGGACTTGGGGTGATTTTTGATGTGTCAATGATTTATCACTGTTTTAAAAGAAAAAAGTGCCTAGATTCTAGTGAGTTATATTGATGACGAGGGCGCCTATACATATGTGAGGGCAGAGAGTACATAAGAAATCTCTGTACCTCCCCCTCAATTTTATTGTAAACTTAGAACTGCTCTTAAAAAGTAATGTCTAGGGGCACCTGGGGGGCTCATTCAGTTAAGTGTCAGACTTGGGCTCAGGTGATCTCGTGGTTCATGAGTTCCAGTCCCACATTGGGCTCTGCATGGATGGTGCAGCACTTACTTGGGATTCTCTCTCTCTGCTCCTCCCTGACTTGTCAGTGTGCGTGTGCACTTTCCCTCTCTCTCTCTCTCTCTCTCTCTCTCTAAATAAACTTAAAAAATAAAGTCTAATATATTAAGCAAACAAACAAAAACAAATGAATGTCATAAAGCTCAATCATAATGAGCTCACAATCTTGTTTGATGACTAGAGAAACAGGATTTTCAAATCTTCTCCTCCAATCTTCATATAATAAAAGAAAGCTACTACATCATGAGTTCTTTAGCTCTATGAAGTCGGGAATATACCCCAGACCCGCAAGGCCAGTTGGGGTCTGATCACAAATTTGGCAACCAGGTGTTCACCATCTATGTGCCGTACTTCTCTAATCTGCAAAACACAGAGAACGTCGGGCCAGGAAGTTTGTGGGAGCCTAATGAAAATGCTTGGATTTTCCCTGAGAAAGGCACTATGCAACATTTTTTCTTAAATCATGATCATGATTCTAATCAGCACAAAAGCTAAAATTGAAACAAACCAAGACGATCCACAGGGCCCCTTTGCAAGAATACTGTCCTGATCTATAAGGTATTTTCTATAGTGGTGAGAAAGTGATTTGTTCTTTAATCTACATTTCCACTACCCTTTATCCATACCTTGATGAGAATTCTCATCACACTGTGCCACAGCTATGTGATTACATATGGCGTCCCTTCTAGAAGTGAGTTCCTTACTTTTCTGCATATCCCATATCTGCCTTAGATTATCTCTGCTAATTTTGTTACTGCATGAAAAAATATTTGCTCAATTGATGTGGTCCCTCTCCCCCTCTTACAATCTACAATATAAATTCTCAAAGCCAAGACCTCTGAATTACTGGAATTCAGGCGAGTCCAGATATACACCACACCCTGTATCTATTTTTGCTTCCCGCCATAAAAATAGTTTGAATGGTTTGTTTCCAATTGTGAGGCAGAATTTTGCCTGCAGTGACTTTAAGCAGCCAAGTTATACTGAAAGTGGCCTGGAAAAAAAAAAAAAAGAGGGTGGGGAGTAGAGGTGGGGGAGGGGAACAGAGGACTCTGGAAAAGCCCACATAGCTGCACAATTCCCATCTGTGTGTGAAACGTAAGACCAAAAACGGTTTCCGTTGGCAAGAATGTGAACCACAAAGGAGCCATGCGAGCCAGGCTCCGAGCATTCGTTCCCTCACACACACCCTACTGCAATGACAAATTTACTTTTGGGTGAGGTAGAAAAATGGAACCAAATGCCAGAAGGACATAGACTTCAGCTGAAATAACTTCTGTAGAGGTGTGGTGGTGAGGTGTTTGGGTTTCCAGCCCAAAACAGAGCTGGTATGGGGGAGCCACTCAAAGATACCCACATGAATCCGCAGGGGCTCCTCCCTGCTGTCATCACACAGGGCTCGGCCAACGCAGTGTGATGGAGGAGCCTAGTCACACAGGACCAGGTGTGCTGCTCTGATGCCCCACCAAGGAAGGAGGCCTGGTACTGTCCGAACCTCAAGGAAAAAGGCCAAGGGGCCTGTGTGAACCCCTTAGGTGGGCTCCTGACCCATGCCCTCTCCACTCGTCGGAGACTAGGGGAAATCCTTCTGAGTTACCAGCATTCTAACTTTAGAAATTACTATTTTCCAAGCTTCTGCCCTCCCATGGAGTTCCAGACCTGCAAGAACCTATTTAGTCCAAACTTGCCATTTTACAGATTTTGAAACTGAAGATCAGAGACCTAAGGTCGAGCAGCTAATCTTAGCCTTGAATCCTGGGCTTCTGACTCCTAGTAGGCAAGTGCTTTTCCAAACACATACTGCTTCCTCTCAGCATACACTTTCTTGTCTTAATGGACTCAATTAAAAAAAAAGGAAAGTAAAAAGGATTTTTTTCAGCCCCTTTCCATTCTCTGTCACAGATTACACTTGAAGCACTAAGTTCCCCCTACAATGGCATCCCTATTTATACAAAGCTATAAACAACGGGGAGAATAGGGGGAGAGCTAGTAATAGATTTCCACCAGGATGTGCCTGACCTGCTTTTTTTCAACATCAGTAATTAGAAAGGCAGTGAGTGTATAGGAATTATTCATATGCAGCAAGAGCCGTACACTATACATTTATGTTAAACATGTCAAACCCGATTGAAATCATGCCTGCCAGCACCATATTCCATAAACACACTTTTCCCTCACAGTCGCCCAGACCTTGCCGGCCTGCTAATACCTCCTTTAATAGCAATCTTCCATAGATTCAAATCAGGGACGCTCCACTGCACTAATTGCTCTGTGTTAGGTGAGCATCATGGATTAAAAAAAATTAATAAAATAAAATCCCTTCAGGCCATTCCCCTAGAAAAACAACACTCAAACCACAATTCTAACTCAAAATTTTACAAAAATGCAGACATGGACACCAGTGGGGGATTGCTGAAGCATTATCACGTTGTCATTTTCATTGGACTATTGCCCCATCTTTGTTTTTTAAAGCACGGACACCCCCTGGTCATCTTGTCTCAAGTTAGCTTAACTAGACCCAGTTTAGAGCTCTGTGCCTGGAAACCATGGCGGCTCCAGAATTTAAATAACCATCTTACTATGATTCTTTGCCAAGAGTTCAATTTTTCCCCTAATTATTGGTGATAAAGCATCACGTTAATTGTATATCACTTAATTTATAGCAATTAACGGTTGATTGGATAATCACTGCATTAATTATTGTTCAGTTGCTGACACTGGGGGCTCTTCAATCTAGAACACACACTTTTAAATCCACAGTGCTAAAAGAGAAAGAGGGATCGTTTTCATGTTTCAAAAGAGAAAACCACAAAGTTGGACGGTGGAAATGGCTGTGCATTAGGGAAGAGACTTAGCTTCAAAGAACATTCCTGCACCTTTTGTTCGTTGGCCCACAAGAGTGCTTTACACTCACCATGAGTAGATGTGACCTCTGAAAGGCTTACCAAGGGCTTGTGCATATGTGTACCATATGGAACCATGTGTGCCATCATGGAACCCTCACAAACCCTCATGAAACCCTGGTGTGGTGGTGGGTGTCACCCGTCCATGTTTTACAGATGAGATACCCAAGGTTCCAAGAGGTCAAGGTCATTCGCCAAGTGCTAGGCTTCCTAACTCCAAATCTAGAGAGTTCTTTCCATTTCACCAACCTGCTTTTAGACTGAGCAAGATGTGGACTGACTCGGAGGCACTTTCAGGGTGGACAGTCCCACTCATTTGCACATACAGGTGGCTGTCATGTTACTGTTACTGCTGTACAACTTTAGGAGAAAGCTACTCTCCAAACTCAGAATGGAGAATGAAGCAAGATCAAATGATGACACACAAAAATGCCATTCTTAAAGAAGTGGGACAGTGGACCGGTAGGAACTCAGGCTCGGGGGTGCCTGGGCAGCTCAGCTGGTTAAGCATCCGACTCTTGATTTCGGCTCTGGTCATGATCTCAAGTTTCATGGGATCGAGCCCCAAATCAGGCTCCGCAGTGACAACATGGAGCCTGCTTGAGATTCTCTGTCTCCCTCGCTCTCTGCCTCTCCTGCACTCATGCACGCACACTCTCACTCTGTCTCTCAAAATAAATAAACTTAAAAAAAAAAAAAAAAAAGAACTCAGGCTCTGCCCTAAACAGCAGGGCCAGTGTGCAAATCTGAACCTGTCTTTGTACCTCTTGGCAACCCGCACAAGCTCAGCTCTCCCAGCCTCAGTTTCCTTCTCTGCACAGTGGAACCAAATGACGTGTGCAAACACATGCAGAGCTTCCCAACTCTCTTTCCCATCATGGTGCACACAGAAAATGCTGGCAAATTCGTATCAACAGATGAAGCTGCAAGTGACCCTGGCCTCAGGAGCCCCTGCCCCACCCGGCTAACTCAAGGGCTACAGGCATCAGTAGTACCCATGCACCTGTGAACTCCTCCCAGCACACAGTTAAAGCTTAGTGTGCCTGTGATGCATCCTTTCAGGGTTAGTTTTTGCTCCTTTTGAGTATCTGGCTGCACTGTCCAGATTTAAAGAGCCACATTTCGATTCTTTACAATTAAATAAAATTTAAAATTTGGTTCCTCAGAGGCACAGGCCACACCGCAAGTGCTTAATGGACACAGTGGCTAGTGACTTCTGTATTATACAGTGTAAAAGCAAACATTTTCATCAGCCTAGGAAGCTCCGTGGGACAGCACCGACCTACGGTAACACTGTTCTGATGACTACCGCTGTTCCTGAAATCCCCGGTTGGAGGGCTATGTCCCTTGAAGGCAAGACCCATCACCTCATGAAACTTGTGATCAGTGCAATTCTGCCCAGTGTCCTGCACAGGGCAGGGACCCAGCCACTGACCGTGAGGCTGACGCTACAGTGATTCAAGTCACTATCTTGCTTGCCTTGCTGCCACCTGAGGTGAAAGACCCGACATCTAAATAAAAGAAGCCCAAAGAGGGTGACCGACGGACAACAAAAAGGAAATCCGGAGACCCATTCTGACTTAAAAATAAATGACTAAAAATTTTTAGCAAAGATTATCCATTCCTGCACAAACCCCAAACTACATAATCAATAGCTGAGAAAATGCCAATTATCCAGGCTCATTTGAAATATTATTAATCTGCACCGTGAGCGGCCACTAATCAACAGTACAAATTGTGAAATCACTATTTATTTATTTGCTGGGAGGAAGCACTCCCCATCACATTTAATCAGATAGGAACGGCTCAATTTGGGGAATAAATGGAACAAACGCAGATATATATATATATATATATTTTTTTATAAAATAGTAAGGATCCCAAAGAAAGCTAAGAAGAGATTGCTGGCACCTGTATCGATTCCAAGATCAAATCGGCTCAAGTACCTTAATAAAGCCTGTCATTACACACTCAGACGACATAGACAAAATTATGTTTCGGGTCAAAAGAGGATCATTTGCAGGACTCAGGGAAGAATTTCCCCTCCCTCTTTACTTCCACTGCCACTGGTAAGGTGCACCTCGGAGGTACTCATCCATTCTCTCTCTCTCTCTCCTCTCTGGCTTTTGGAGATAAAGCATAGCCTACTCCTTGAATGAATGAATGAATGAGAAAGTGAGGCCTTATTAAAGATCATATTCATATTCATATTTGGGGCGCCTGGGCAGCTCAGTCGGTTAAGCGTCCGACCTCGGCTCAGGTCATGATCTCGCGGTTCCTGAGTCTGAGCCCCACACCGGGCTCTGTGCTGACAGCTCAGAGACTGGATCCTGCTTCGGATTCTGTTTCTCCCTCCCTCCCTCCCAATCTCTCTCTCTCTCTTTCTGCCTCTCCCCGACTTGCGCTCTGTCTCTCTCTCAAAAATAAACAAACATTAAACAACTTTTTTTGAAAAAGGATGCTCATTTTTATGGTGCTCCTCAGTGGCTAGCATGTTCTCTAGCTCGGCGAGGACACACACCCGCTGAACTTACAAACAGCTTAGAGGTGATTCAATTGAACCACCCTCAAGAAACCTTGCCCTAAACCTGCGTAAGAATTAGAGGAGCAGAGACCAAGTGTTCGGACGGGGCCTGGCGCACAGCAGGAATCCTGCGGGCGGCGGTTACTTTTTGTTGTTCACACAGAATGCAGGAAATGCTCACCAAATATTGTGTGCACGGTTCTCCTAAGTTCTCATATGTTGTTCCCCCTCAGCTTCTCAAAATTCCTAGCAGCCGCATGCTTCCTGGCAAGAGTTTCACATTCACATGAAAGGACCCCAAGAAAAACTGCTACTAGCTTTCCTCATCTTATTTATCTAAATAATTAAAACCACGACCACCACCACATCCACCTGCCTTATCTAGAGCTTCCTGCTTGCCAGGCATTGTTCTAAGATTCCCAGATTCAAATAATCCTCACAGCGACCCTAGGAAAGTAGGCATTATTTTTCATCCCCATCTCATGTGAGGAAACTGAGGCACAGAAAAGTGAAGGTCACATCATGAGTTAGTGGCAGAGCTAGGATTAGAAAGCAGGGACCCAAATCGTGAGAACAAAGGGCAGATGGTGGGGAAGGCGCGTGGGCCTTCCAACCGCGCGTGTCAAATCCTCTTCTCCGGTTCACCTCGGAGCAGGTACGTTTAACTGCTGTCTGCAAAGTCTGTGTACATCTCGCCTTAACAGTGCAGCGCAAACCGGGATCGCGGTCCGTGCGAAGCTACACGGGACAACCCTCTCCAATCGAGGCCCCGGAGGACAGATGTCCGGGCCCTGCCTCCCGGTCCGTCCCTGCAACTCTTCCCGGGGCGCTCGGCCCCCTCCCTCAGCGTCTCCGGAGCGCAGGCCCCTGGCCGCCACGGAGCCGGGTGGAAAGGGCACAACGAGTAGGTCCGTTGGCGTGCCCATTCACTCACTCTGCTGCGGGGACGCCCTGTCGCTGTGTCCCAGGAAGCCCTGAAGAGGCACACCGCCTACTCTGCCCCCTCCCTCCTGAAATTTGGAAGCTGTTAAGCTGCCTCTCGAATTTCTCCTTTACAGACTGAATAGCCCCAATTTCTTCAGCCTCTTTTCAGAGGCAATATTTCTCAGCTTTCAGTCATTTTCATGGCTCTCCCCTGGCCTCTCTCCAAGATTCTGTATCTTGTTTAAATAGTGAAGGCCGGCACTGACCATGATTTAAGAACAGCCGTGCCTGGAAAAGTAACAAAGGCCCAACCGATACAGACTCCAGAAGGTAAATATTTTCTCAAAAAAACACAAAGTATTACAATATTAATAATGAAAGGCCTTAAGAATTAGGTTGGCCAAATAAAATAATTTCTGTTGCCTGTCATATCATTTCCTCTAATAACTGTGGTGGTTTCTGGGAGACTTATCTGTCCTGAGAAGTCTTCTGAAAACAACTTTGCTCCTCCTCAAAAACTTAAGCTTTTCTCCTCAGCCTGTGCTTTTTTCCTCCAATACAGCAATCCCATCATCACGAGAGATGCCTGTTCCCCTTCTCACAACATCGAGTTTTCCAGAAATAGCACTTCCTTTCCCGACTTCGACTTCTTCTGCTTTTGGTAACACGTCCTGCTGCCTGGTTCACTGCGTGCCCCACGCTGGGTGCATTTCAGGGGGTGGGCGCTCGCCCTGGGGAGGAGGCAGGACACAGAATGTGCAGAGCCCGCCCAGGCCCCCGAATGCAGGATGAAGCCCACCCTTCACTACTGACCCCTCAGAGACTTGAGAGTGACCCCAATCAAGGATTGCAGGACAAATCCTCCCACTGGGCCTGGGGGCAGGGGGGACAGAGGACCAGACCTTCCATGGAGCAAGAGTCACATCGAGGACAAAGCAACACTGAGAAATGTGACCTCATAAACACCGAAGCCCGTGGCACAGAGTCAGACACCTGGGTGCTCAATAAACCAGCTGGCTCTCGGGCCGTTTTAAAAAAAGCGTTAAAAATTCTTTAATACAACTGAACAGAAAGGGAATGACGCTGGCCACTCAAAAAAGCAAAACCCAAACCCTTCTCTCACTGCACACAGCCGACACGGTTTTTCTGGACAGATTAAGGACGCATCTGCTCCCTGACCTGTCGGCCCCCCTCCTCCAGGAGAGATGGACGTCGGGGGCCCCAAGGCAGCACACACTCTACCTGTCCACTTGCTCTGCTCCTTCTCGCCTCCACTCTCCTGGTCTCTCGCGAGCTCCTCTGGGTCGGCAGCCGCTTCGCCGGGCCCTTCAACATCTTCAATGGCTTCTTCTGCAACAGAAGAACAACGAAATGTCAAGGATTAAAAGTAGACAGAAGATGAAGGATTCTTGGCTCCTACTCCAAAGAATCACCAACCACAACACACGGACGCCAGCGATGGTCCCTCCTCTCTTCCCCGTGGCCCTCGAGGGGCTGACGGGACTACAGACATGCTGAGGTGTAGGGAAGCAAGTGGGGCCTTCCCTTTCCTGCTCACTGGTACGAGACTGACTGGCTCTAGATGAGAGGACATTAGGTATTTCTCTCAATCCTGTTGAAGAAATAACCCCATCTAAATGCCTCAAGTTGCATGCGTCTTTTACACCTGAAAATGCCAAAAAAAAAAAAAAAAGGAGCCACAAGGTGCTTAGCTCCAACCCCAGTGCATTCTGGGTTTGAACTAGACTAGACCCTATCAATGACCCTTCAGAGGCCTCACAGTGCATGTGCCAGACCATGGCAGGAAGGTTTGTTTTGTTTTGAAGTCACTCCAAGTCTCAAGAGTCAAAGAATATCAGTGAGAGGATTTCGTTAATGTGAAGAGTTCTAGAAAACAAACAACATCTGTAGGTATGCCAGGCATCAATGGTGAGATGCTAGGTTCATGGAGAGAGGGGAAAATTTTTGTAATATAATCATATATTTTCCTTTTGAAGTCAGTCCATTCTTTACCCACCAACGATTTAAAACTAACCATGGAATTTCTCTCCAGCTTGACACACAATGCTTTGGTGAAGACAGAAGAATGGTCATTTCAAACACAAGATTACTCAAGTCATGAGGAAGAGGATGCTGACGTGAAGGAAGCGAGACATTTCTCTCTTGCTTTCCTGGCCCTCAAGATCATTATCCAAAACATTCATTAAGAATGGGTTAATTAAGGGGCACGTGACTGGCTCAGTCAGAGGACGGCTGGATCTCGAGGTCGTGAGTTTGAGCCCATGTTGGGTGTAGAGATGAAGGAAGGGAGGGAGGAAGGGAGGGAGGAAGGGAGGGAGGAAGGGAGGGAGGGAGGGAGGGAGGGAGGGAGGGAGGAAGGAAGGAAGGAAGGAAGGAAGGAAGGAAGGAAGGAAGGAAGGAAGGAAGGGCTAAATGAATGAATAATGCAGGCAAACCGAGGTGGGTGAATGACAAAATTATTAGCAGATTTTGAAGAGCCCACCTTCCTGGCTATAGAGACATGGGAACCTGGCTGCCCACATGAATCACCAGGGCTGGCACTAGACTGGGTGCCTAGGACTAGGTATTGAATTTGGGGCTCAGACAAATGTCACCCTAGGTTCCTGGAGCCCCAACTCTACTTTTCAATGTTTCAAGGTGTTACCGTCCCCAAACCTCCAGAAAATAGCTTCTAAATTTCATCACACAAAGGAAGTAAAATGAGTTACAGAGTAAATTGACCCCAGAGGCTTCATAAAACACTTGAGGAAAAAAGTATCTGTTTAGAGTCAGATTTTTCCTAATTCTTCCCAAAAAGACAATGCAAGTCCAAGGATTGGAAAACTGAATGAGGGGTTAGGGAACATTCTTTCTTCGTTACCACCGAAAGGGCATTCATGAGGCAGTCGTGGGGAACACAGATGAAATAAGATAGTGCTTATTTTCATCTCCAAATAAGAGGCCTCCTGGTATAATTTCTCCATCTCCCTTTTGTCTTACTGCATCGGAGAGGTAACATCAAGTCTCCCCATACCCACTCTTAGTTCACAAAGAGAAAAAAATCAGGCAACCATGGTTTACAGTCAATCTGATGTACATCGTCCAGGAGAGAAAAAGTTTACATACAAGCATTATTAGAGACTAACACGTAAATTACACCCTATGATAGATGCGTAGTCTTAATCATGTCCAGGCAGGATGTTCAACGCACGTTTTTATCCTTTTGATAAAACTTTTCAATACTGTAATTATAAAATCCATCTTTGAATGGTGATACCAGAATTCAGTCAATCAACCTTAAATTGGGTCTACCCAAAGGAGCTAGGGCTCTTTTAAAATATACTCATTTATCCCAGTACATGCTGTGATACCAACTATCTGAAGTAATGTAGATATTAATCAAATTTGATTATGCAGGGAAGGCTGAATGGCCCCTGCTCTCCAGCGCACGCGCGCGCACACAGACACAGACACACACACAGACACACACACACACACACACACAATTCACCTTTGATGGAGACAGTCTGACATCTACCAAACCCACAAAACCCTGATGTAGTGAACGGTGCCTCAAGTGCTTCTCTACAGAAGAGGGAAGGAATGTGCCCTCCAGGAGGCACCTCCAAAGGCCTGCACACCCCTCTCCTCATGTCGGGTGGGCTGCAGCCGTCCAAGTAGAGTTAAGAACTCATGGTCACTCTGGCACTGACCCCCCTCTTGAGCCTTTCCAAACACATCTTATTCAGAAGACAGAGAGTGTGAGGAACAAACATGTCATTGAGGCACTGAGCAAGGAAACTGCACAGTGCTTTCTGAATATTCCTGGAGCCCTCATTCTCTAAGACTCCTTGGTTCTTTGCTTTCGTCCCTCCCTGCCCTGCTACAAGGAGAAAAGTGAAGGCAGCTAAGTTCCACTGAGAGGCTAGAGGGCAGAGGTTAATTCAGGAACTTATTTTGTTTCTCTTTCCTTCCCCCTCCTTTTTTTTTTTTAAGATTTAAAAATCAAATCCTCTTCTTTTCCAGTTCCTATTATCATTTGTCACTCACATTCACTAACAGTTATATGCTTAGTGGAAGAAGAAATGATTAGCAAACTCCTGGAGAAGAAGAAATGATTAGGGAACAGCTTCCTTTGCAAGAGGATCAGTATCCTCACGCCCAACGGAAAACCAGGTCCCATTTGGCTGAGCAGGCACTTCCCTGCACTTCCACCTATGACCTACAGGTGTCGCCCTCTGCATGGCAAGGCCTGGAAGGGCAGCTAGCTGCAGGAAGCAGACACCGTCTGGGCCGCCCAACCTGAGCATGTGGAAATAATATACGTCTTCAAGTGAACTGTCTGGTCCTGGGGAAATAAAATAGGACATTCATAAGCAGTTACACCATCTGTCTTTATACCATCATCATCAACAGCAAGAGGAAAAATAGCTCTTTAAAATGGATGAAAGCCCAGGCTGACAGTAACCAGAAAACTGTGAGCTCTGAATACCAATAAAGGCAGAAAAATTATTAAAAACCAGAGATACAAAGTACGAATTTGTCTGGACACCTCGGACCCACAATGCTTTGCAGGCAGGGTCTGTTTGACTGGTTACCAAAGCCTAAAGAAAGCCCACTCACTAAGACCCAGGCCTCGCCTCCTCTCCCTGCACTGGAACCACACGGGGACCAGGGGCGCAATGGCATCTGGCGTTAAAACGGAGAGCTGTATCCGCACTCTGCGCTGCTGGGGCTGGTTATCCAGCCCGTACTCCCTTTCGGAATGTGTGTTTGACACCCATGTGCTGATGGAGCATGGGGGTGGGGGGAGGGGATGGCAGTTTCTCACAGATCACAGATTGCATTTTCCACCCATGAAGTCAGTGGCAACGGGCAGGGGTCATTACAGACGTCCACTTTTTAAATATATACATAATATCAGCTACTGACAGATGGTGGGAACAAGTGAAGACTTGATGGGCCAACGATCCGGTTTTATCTGGAAAATCCGGTCTTTCCCTCAGATGACGAGGTTGCTGCCCTTCCCTAAGACATCCAGCAGCCACTGTGTCATTTTTAAGGCTGAAACAGCCAAATCAAAACCATCTTTTCTCCAAGAGTTTAGCGGTATTTCAGAACCAAGCAGAACACCCCAGGAATGTTTTTTCAAGGGCACAGCCAGGACCTGGGTTAGAAGGTCATCTCTGCTCCCTACATCCCACCTGCCAGGGGGCAGTAGGTCCAGCCCAGCTCAGACAGAACGCTTGCTTTTCGGGAGACTTCAGAGAAGGTGTTTCTAAACCCGCTATAGTAGAAGGCGACCTGGATGGGTACACCCCACAGTGGCCCTCAAGCCACGCACCCCTCCTATTTGAATGTATTTTCCTGGTAAACAGAAGCAAATCTTGAATAACTGTGAAGTCTTACTGGTAGCCCTTCTGCCTTCCGACTCCACATAAAACTTCAGCCTCCAGCCGCTGAAGGTCTTAAAAAAAATCTATTTCCATCACTACCTGCTTTTTACAACGGCTTCTCCCAGACAGCACTTACTAGCACTCGGGACAAACCCAGCCCTGCTCACTCATGTCTCCTGGCTAAGGGCAGAGCCCTCAGGGGTAAGAATTTCAGTGGCTACATATATCCTAAGAGGGAAGGGTGTCAGGGGGCAGCTAAGGTTTTTGAGGTGATGATACTGCAGCTCCAGAATATTTCCCTTCAGTCGGAGTGGTTTTGCTTACCACAAATGCAAACTGTTGTCTTAACCCACCTTCTACATAGCATGTTGGCAAAGGTGACTGCGTGATTCCCCAACTTAGGGTGAAACCTGCTCCCCGAGGAGATGTGTGTCAGCTGGCAGCCCCATGGTGATTTGCAACAATTTTACAAACGACCTGGAAACGGGTGTGTGAAAGGAGCACCAGGCGGAAGCAAGCACAGAGGCGGCGGCGTCACAGAGTCCGCGTGCTTAATGCACTCCCCAAATGTGACCCCCCAGAAAACTTGCCAGTTGCCTCCAAAACCAATTCCACTGGACAAATAACTGGGGCTGAGAGCCGCGTCCACTGGGTGTTTTTCACCAATTGCTTACAGACTTGAAGGAAGGGGAGTCAATCAATGGCGAAGACTAGTCCCTCTGTTCCTAACTCTTAACAGGATAATGTAGAACGATTCAAACCTTCCCCCAAACCTGACAAAGCTCCCAATAGTGCCTCATTGTGACAGAAATTTGGAAATTCTCCTAAGAATCAGGGTGTCTGTACCCAAGGCTCTCAGGCGATCGTGTTACTTAAATAATACAACAATCTGGGATCCCTGAAGAATGAAATTGTTCTTTCCTTTTTCTTTGGGGTGAGCCATATTTGAGGGTGGGGGTGAAATAAAGTGCGTTTGCCTGTCGGCAGGCTCAAGAGCTGAGAAACATTAGCTGTCATGAACCACAATCAAATCAGGTTTGAAATATTTAGCAGTGGCTTGGAAAATGCGGTGGTGCAGCTCTGACAGGCGAGATGTGCTCAGACACCCACTTTCCATTATAATGGAAATATCAGGCCTGTTCTGAATATGTATAACCCAGAAAAATGTATTGATTTTTCATTCGGCATTAAAAAAAATGAAATAGCCTGCAGCTGTCAAAAGCCTTTTGTTAAAAGCTCATCTTTCCTGGAATGAGGTTTACCAGAAACAAGTTTTAATTGTGTATAGGACCTCTTCTTTGAAACACAAAATAACCAATCTGCCTACTTTGAAGATAGGGTTAAAGCTTTTCCATTCTCCATTTTCAACCTAATTAACCAAGGACAACCGCGAAGCAAGCGAGGCCTGCAACCTGAGGGCCAGCAGGAGTGGCACGGGAGGTGGCGGCCACTGAGGCTGGGGTCTCTCTTGGTGGAGAGCGGGAGGGATGCTATGATCGTGTCTTGTCTTCTTATTCCTGTAACTCCGGCGCAGGGGCCGGACTCTGTGGCTACGGACTCGGCATAGTCCTGGTCCTCTGTGGCCAATCTGCTGTCCTTATGAAATGTTGGTCGGTACAACCGGAAAACAAGGGCAGAACCCTCCGGCGTGCCCAATCCTCTTGGCCTTTTGTTATGCACGGGAAACCTCTACTGCCTGTATCCACTCTACAGAACATGCATGCTTTATTTTGCAAATACAGGTCAAATCAAATCCCACTGTATAAAAGAGGGCTGCTAAGGTCTACACTTGTCTCTAATAAGATCCAGCGTGTTAAAATTCTGCTAAAACAGTAACTAGTAACAGGATGTGATCGACAATGCTGACGGAGAGACAACCTTGCTGCGCCCAGTCCCCCCAGTCCGGTCTCGCCTCTCAAAGCCAGGGAAGAAGAGGTAAATGGCGGCAACGTTCGTCACTAACTATGCCATTGTCCCTCCACGACATTATGGCGTGCATGATCTCACTGAATGGTGACTACCAGTGGGGGATTCTCCACATGCCGTGGGCTTACTCCCAACCGCCCAGGAACACCCAGATACAGGATGCAATAATCCATTCTGCAACATTCCCAAACACATGTCCTCAAACATTTTCTCTGTGGTTTTATTGCAGCGGTGTCTTTCCAGCCCTGACAATGTGGCTGGAAACTGCGTGAGACATAGCTTTGGGTGATTAGGTTTTCTGGTTGACAAATACCGCAGCCCCAGAAAATTTCCCCCTTAGATCAAGGTGGTGTTGCTTACCACGAATGCATACTGTTCTCTTAACACACCTTATACTTAGCATCTTGATAAAGGTGACTGCATGTTTTCACGCTGACACATGGAACAGGAAATGTAAAACCTCCTTCAAAGTTCTTTGTGGGTAATCACCCGAATATTACTTTTAATTGCAGGCAAAATTTGTCCATTCCATTTTCTACATCTTCCTAGGGTATTAACTGAAGGAAATGCCAGAGCACAGGGTCCAGGAATCCATACTGACACTGGTAAGTGCGAATTTTGAATTACAACCATCACAGTCCAGGCAGGAAAGCTTCAAGGGGCGAAGGATGAGGGTGAGGGGTACAGCAGGCCCCCGGGGGCTTCGAGGCGGGAGAATTCATTTATTCATTTATTCACCTTCTCAAGATAAGATACCGCTTCTTTTCCAGCGGACATCAGAACTCCAGTGCAGTGGCAGCGCCCAAGGCGTCTGGTGAAAAGTAGGCTCCCCACACAGACGGCGGGCCAACGGGCCTCCCACACTCCTGCTCGCCCGGGCCTCTCTGAGGTCCCTGCCTCGCACGGACCTAAAGGACAGAGCGCCCTCCAGGCGGCCCTTGTCTTCGCATTGTCCATTTTCTTACCAAACTAAGCTCCGAGCCAGGGACCCTTCTCCACCAACTGGGGAGAGCGGTCAGGGTGGGGGGGCAGCCGGGCGCTGCTGCGGGGAGTGTGCCTGCCCTGGTCGCTTTTTAGAAGGGAAGGTGGCCAAAGTGCTAGCCAGTTGTTTGAAACGAAACTGCCTTCTCAAAGGTGACATTTCTACACGTGGACGTCGGTCCTCCGAGAGAAACGGGGACGTGAGCAGGAGAGGAAGCAGAGGACGCGCTCCACTGCAGACATACTCCCTTCCCCCCAGGGGTGAGCGCGGGTCCTTTAAGTGACCATTTTCCCACAAGAATTCTTCTGACCACTAGGTGTTCACTTACCAAATACACCTGGGGCCGCAGTGCCTGGAGTTTCTGGACGCAGCCTGGAAGGTGGAGGGGGGCCGGCCAGCCTTCCAAGAGGGGCTTCGGGAAAAGCTCTGCAGGAAAACCCAGGGCTGGAGGACCTCGGCCTCCTCGCTGCTCCACCCTTGACCTTGTTTCTCCGGCCCCCACCCCCACGACCCTGCCTTCTGGCAGCAGGCTAAAAGAATCAACACTCTGAAGGCAACTCCGGGTATTATTAAAATGAATAATTGGAGAATAGAGGCCATTTATGCTTTTGTATATTTGAAGATTGTGCCACTGTTTATAGAAACAAGAAAAATGGGGATTGTGTGGCAGGAAGGAGGCTGGGGAGGCCGGGCATGCGGCAGCCGTGCACAGCCCCTGCTGGGTAGAGCAAGGTCAGCCTCGGCAAGGACGCAAGCCTGGGGGAGGCTCTCCCTTTGCTTTTTACTTAACTTCACCTCCACCTTGCGCAGTGACGGGAGAGCGCATTTTATGGGTCCAAAGCGGCCACAACCTGTCTAGGCCTCCCAGAGAAAATCTCCCCTCTTTGAGCTGCCCTCCTGAGCGAACGGCACGCGGAACGCCAGAGCACAAAGTGGAAAATGCTGCCGTTGTGTGGCGAGGGACAGGTCCTGCCACTTTCCCTCTCCTGGGCGAGGCCACTTGGTCAGTCGGAACAGTCTGTCAAAACGGCGCTAAAATTAAGGGGGTGGGTGGGGGTCAAGGGAGGAGAAAAAGGGAGGAAACGCCTACAGCCAGGATTGCAACAAGTTCCATTTATCTGTGTTCTTAGCAAAAGCACCTGGGCTGCCCCCTGCAGAAACGCAGAAAAGGATGAAAGCCAATGTGCGGTGACAGAGCACAACGGAACTAAATATGTCCGCTGACTCGCCTGGTGGCTATTCACAGGAAGAGTGTGCTTGCTTGCTTGCTTTCTTTTTTTTTTAAATAACTGAAAGATGTGAGTTCCAGTTTGTAAAACACAAACCCGACCCTGAAATGGTTTCGGAATCCACGTTCCATGAGAAATCCAGCTCCGTCCCAGGACTCCGAAGGAAACGGAATTCAGCAGGGATTAGCTCCCCTGATTTCTACAGGGCCAGGACTGGCGCGTTACTTCCACACATGAAATGTAAAAAAGGCAAATTCCCCGAGCATGTTTGTAGCGGAGCGTGATGGGATTGTGTTGTCATTTATGGGAAATAATCGCAGACCCATCTCTCCCCTTCCCCCCCCCCCCATTTTCCAGTCCAAATAACCATGAAAAATTACACTTCAATGTCAGGGCGACGACAAAGGAGGCGCGCTCTCTGGGAGCTCAGCGGATTTGCAGGGGTTTTTCCTTTCTTTGGACAAAAACTACCTTCAATTGTACTTCATTTAAAACGTGATCTAACAAATGCATTTTGACAAGTTCCTTTCTCTTTTTCTCCCTTCTTTCAAACAGTATTTTGCACAGTTTAACCTCACACCAAACTGGAATGTTCTGGAAAGAAGAGGCATGCAAAATAGAAGGTCCTTGAAACCAAGAAGGGTGTTTTTGTTTCCCCCTCCATTAAAAACAAAGTAGTGGAGGAAAATAGTGAGTCTAACTTGGTATGCTCCTGAGAATGAGGGGGGGAGAGGACAGAGTAAGTCACAGTGTCTTAACCACAGACTGTTTGATGGGCAAAGGTGAAAGAAGCCGAGATTAGTAGAAAGAGGAAAGCTTTGATGGAGAAAGAAGGGGGCTCCTAGGCTCGCTCATCAGAACAGACCATCTTGTGAATTTGGAAGCATCATCTAAGGCATCTGTAAGTACAATCAGAACTGGGGGTTCCTGCTCACACGGGATGAGGAAGGGAAGTCTCTCTAGTGGGGTCCCACTTCTCTCCTAGTCCCCCTCCTCCGAAAAGGACATCTTTTGCCCAAACAGATCTGCCTGAAAGCTTTTTAACATTCCAGGTGTGAGGCCTAAGCAGTCCCTACAAGCATCTGTTTTTCAATAACGCTCTGCTTGAAATAAACATTGCCAGGATTCCATGGTTAGAGGGGGAAAGACAGGACAGAGAAACACACATGAGTGATAAAAAGAGTGTAAATAAAAAATAAAAAACAGTTTCCATTAAAAAGACTGATACCACCCTTCTGAGTTGAAACTCACTTGGATTGTCAGGAGAGATCTTATGTTTAATGCAAAAAAAAAATTCCTATTTATTTTTAATTGGAAAATGTTGGAAATACATGAGTGAAAAAAGTCAAAGAAGGCTTCTAAGTGTACTTAAGCATCTACATACAAATGAAGGTGTGTGGGAAAGGAACAGGGTGTACCGGAAGTGGTATTAGATGGTGGTGAATGGACCCTAATGGGTTTAAGTGAGACCTTGTGGGTGGCTCCTGCACCGGGAACTTCAAAGGCTGCAGGATGCGATCTACACCGGAATGACAGCGACGAAATGCACGGTGGGTGTGGCTGCGCAGGCCCAAGGCGTTCTCAACAGTGGGAGATGGGATTTGACAATGCCCAAAGGAATGACGGAATATTTGGGGCGAGGAAACCCAAAAAAGCAAACTGAAAGACAAACAGGTGAGCATTTGGTTCCTGGCCATCCAAATCAACAGCACACAACCAAGACAATGATGTCACAGACTAACATGAAGGAGGGGCTGGAGTTCCCAGCCTGCCGACGGCCTCAGTCTTACGCCCGCAGTGTCCAAAGGGTCTGCAGCCTATTGAGAAGTCCGCCGTGGCCCCTGTGAAGCGCACGGTGCTTGCAGAAGTAGTCTGCGTCCGCCGGTGGGCAGCACAGTTTAACCAGAGCAGAGTGACGGACTGCCTGTCGGTGAGCTTCATTTTGCATGATCATCAGCCACTTATGCGCACAGCTGGTAAAACAAGCTGATTCATAAAAACAAAGCACAAACAAAGGCTGACACTTTCCAAACCAAACGCAGGAAACAGACATCAGGCCAACTTCAGGCAATCCGGCACCCGAAAAAGCACCGGCTAAACCTGTTCTCCCTTAGCCAGACCCGCACATGCACAAAGGTCACCGCAGATGTAACGGCACTGCCAACTGCGGAGTCTAACGCTAGGGACGCTTACGAGCCCCGAAGATGCCCCAGGCCTGGGTCTTTAGTGTCTGCCATGCCTACATTGCCTGGTACAAGTGGAGAAGGGTCTGCCTCACCAGAAGCATTTATGGTCACACCTGAGACATTTAAGGATGTGTCTACACTTGGAAAGTAAAAAACTGGGCCATTCTCCAAAACCATTAAGTCCCCAAGCACACTTCAGTCTGAAACAACCAGGCGGCGGCAGCAGCATGTCTGAGCTAACATTTCCCAGGAAACTGCAAGGAAAGCGAAGCAGGAAGCCGAGGTACAGAGAAAATCCAAAGGTTTATGTCCGAGAGCGTTCCTGCATCCATGTGAGGAAAAGCAGCGGGGATGGCTAAGTTGTCATTTTTAATGTGCACCTTGCACAGCTCTCCTTTACCCAAAGGGAGAAAGAAAATTCTTGGATCTTCCTCCTTCTTTTGAATAACTTCCAAAGTTATGCCAGGGGCTGAATACAAAACCTCTATATTTTTAAATTGGGGGTATTTTGTAATACCAGCAGCACAGTGGCCCTTTCAGGGTGATTTTAGCTACAGTAACCCATCTCCCAATCTTCTGGAGCTACTGTGTTTTACACTCAGCCTCAGGATTAGGTCCATCTACTCAGCCTTTCCTCCTGTGAGAGGGGTCTTCCACCTAAGAAGAGACTAGTCTCCCCAAAAGGGAATGCGGTCCATTACACACCCCCAAGTTAACACTGTAATGCATCTTTTTAAAAATTTTTTTAATGTTTGTATTTATTATTTTTGAGACAGAGACAGACAGAGCATGAGTGAGGAAGGGGCAAGGGAGAGGAAGACACAGAATCTGAAGCAGGCTCCAGGCCCTGAGCTGTCAGCACAGAGTCCAACGTGGGGCTCGACCCTGTCAGCCACGAGACCATGACCTGAGCCGTAGTCGGACGCTCAACCAACTGAGCCACCCAGGCCCCCCTGTAATGCATCTTAAGGCACAAAAATGCAGTCATAATCATCAAGGCAAACGATTCAATAAACAAACTTAAATTCTAGACTCTTTAATAGCAGGAACATGTGACGACAACTAATACGTGAAACCAAAGAGAAAAAACATCGCCATGCAGTGAGAAGCTCCTCAAGGATCTGAGCAGAAAGTACTTGGTACTTGGGACGGTTAGGAATAAGGGATCTGGAGAAACTGACAGCACACAGTCATACTTTACAGAAAAACTTTTGGATGTTTACGCTCTTCTGTGTACACGCTGCACCTGGAAAAATTACTAGAAGCTCCTGTTGGGAAATACCTTACGTCAGAACCCTCCCTACACTTCCAGAAGCAGACAACTCTTTCTAAGGGAATACGGACCCCGGGGCGGAGACAGAATATGCAAGAAAAGCCTGCAACAAGTCAGCAGTTTTGCTTCACTCCGTCAGGCTGAGACTGACGGCAAAGAACGGAAGGAGCAAGCCAAAGGCGTCAATGAAAAAACTAGCCAAAAGCCAACGCAATCTTGAAGATGAGACTGCCCGATGTTAGGAAAAAAAAAAAGCGAATGAGTTCTCACTTACCAAGCAACAATTTTAAATATAAAAAGGAAGAAGAGGAGGGGGAATGGGAGGGTTTAGACAGTCACCAAGGAGCAACTTTCCAAAAAAAAAAAAAAAGTTGGCATTTTTAAATTCAATATCTACGATGGCAGGGCAGCAGGGGCGGGGGGGGGGGGTCAATTTCTGTCTGAAGAGAGTCTATGAATTGACTCACCTACTGGAAAATTTGCGACAAGCTAAAAAGGCCAGAAAACCAAGTTTAGAAGAGATGCAGAAACCCGGTCATCAGAGGGACCGGCCTCTGTTCTGAGGGATTTGGGGGAGCAGACCACAAGCACCTCGATTCCACAGACCAGGAGACCCGAGCCAGGGGAGGGGTGGGGGGCTGGATGCCCACAGGGTGAGGAAATGGAAGGAGGGTGAAGGGGACAGGTGGTCACGTGCCACTCAAGTGCCAAGAAAGCAGCAGAGGCCTGTGGAAAAGCTCCGACGCCGAGGCCAGTGGGATCTAACGGTGGTACCGCAGCTGCTGAGAGCAGATCTAGCTTTTCTTGACATTCTGAGGCAAAAGGCATAAAAGCAAGGAGAAAAATGGGCCCGCCAAGACCAAAACAAACCAAACACGATTCCCTAAGAACCCAGATGATCTGTGTTTTTAGGCAAATGGTATCCCGTTAAACTTCCAGCCCAGTGGCAACGTGGAACCCAAAATAAAACCATCACGTTTTAAGATAGAACGAGCCATGGCTCTGGCACAACACAGCCCGCCCGCCTCGCTCTTTCATCCGTACACGCACAAACACACATATGCTCTCTCTCGTTCCTACTTTCTCCCTCCCTCTCTCTCTCTCTCTCTCTTTCACCTCCCTTCATGCTCTTTCTGGAAGAGGGTTGTCCCGAAAGGACGACTCCTGAATGGCTGGGGCCAGAGCCCCTGGGAGAGCTTCTAGATCCAGGGTGAGGTCCAAGGGGCCAGTGCAGCCCTAGGTCCCTGCTGCAGAGAACCAGCAAAAGCCAAGTAATTGCTTTTTCCCTTTCCACTAATAAGCTTTTCAGCAGAGGAAGAATTCAGCTTCCTGTAGTCAACAGACCCTTTTTTCCCTGCCTCTCCTCGCTCCAAATAATCTAAAGTGACTGCAATTTCAGGCCTGGCTCTCTAGCATTCAGCTCCACCGGCTGAGGTCAGAAGGTGTCAAGTGAGGGCTCTCTACTTCTTTTCTACTCTGCCTTCACGCCACCCATGCTTCTTTGTAACTGAGGCAACCTGCCTCCCCAGCCCAGCCATTATGTGTATCACCAGCCCACGGCACACACTGACTTCAGTCAGGATTCCAGGAAATGTTTTGAAGGCCTAGAAAACACTGGGGGAGAGAAAAAACATCTCTTTGCTGTAAACAACTGATTAGTAATGACCAACTTCAGATGCTCTGGTGACCTGAGCCACTAATTTCCTGGTTTTGAGAAAATGCATTGCAGTACAACATTTCTGTGTGTGTGTGTGTGTGTGTGTGTGTGTGTGTGTGTGGTGTGGTGTGGTGGTTAAACCATGTGGCTGGTTGTGTGGTTTTCGGTTTAGAGGAATGCAAATGACTCTGGCTGCTGAATTTGTTCCTTGAGATGTTGCTGCGGACTCGGCGCTGGTATCAAGCCTGGCTTCGTGTCTGGCGGATGGGCTGCAAGGGGACCTGCCTGGGACAACTCTGCCCCACCCCCGCCCCCGACTCACCTCCCAGATGAATGAAATGGGATTTCAATTAAGAAGGGCCGCAGCAGGGCCTGCCCTCCTCTGTCTTCATGGAGATCTAACAGAGAGCTCTGAGCAGAAGGCGGACACACAAATGCACAAGGATGACGGACTGAATGAGAGGAAGAACAGGTGTGCGACGGGACTGAGGGAGTTTCGGTGGCTCCTGTCCCATGGAGAGCATGAAAAGAGGGTTAACGTCCAAGTGCAAGAGGCCTGCTACCGGAAGGGCAGCTCCAAGCAGGGGAAACAGGGTCAGGTCTGCAAAGAGGCTGCTCACCGGGCCTGCAGCCAATGCCCGTGAGGTTCCAGAGGGGAGGTCAGGAGGGGAGATGCATGAGGAGAAGGCGTGGACACCTGCACACGCACCCCCGCCCCCATCACACCCCCAGAGGAGGTGGACGCTGCCTCCTGGCTGCAGCCAGGCCTGTGATGGGAATTTGTTTCCCTCAATTATGAGCTCTTGTCCCCAGTCTCAGTTCATCAGCACAGTGCAGCCAAGTCAATGAAAGGCTCCATAATGAAGTAATCACATGCACGGGGATGGCCCCACACCTGCCCACTGGGCCCTGAATCAAGCTGACCTCGGCTCTCCACTCCCCAACCCCGTGTGCTCCCATGATCCACGTCAGGTCAGCCCCGTCCTGCCCCAGGAACCTGCAAGCCTGGGTGCCATTTTCTTGACCCACTCACAAATGCCGTAATGGCAAGGAGAAGAAAGAAGAATCTAGCAAAGTGGTACTGGTCAGTACAAAACGTGTGATGCTTCCCTTTTCTGCTGGCTGGGAAATCTTCACTGCAAAGAGTCTGGATCTTAAAAACCAGCACCGTGTACCTAGAAAGATGCCATTTGCCTAAATCATTACTATGTAATAATAGTAACTGTGGAACACAACTGTCACACAATGGAAGTAAATTCTATTATTCCCATTTCACAGATGAGAAAACTGAGGCTCTGAGTGGTTAAATTAGTGCCACAGGTCACACAGCCCAGAAGTAGAAGAACTGAAGCTCTTTGTTAATACCTTTAGAGCTACCGCACGGCCTTCCCAAGAGAACTTAAACTTCTTCTCATGCCATCCATCCATCTACCTACCCCCCCACCCATCCATCCATCCATCTACCCATGCTTCTGCCCATCTGCCTACCCACCCACCCACCCACCCACCACATGTTCACGCAGCACCTGTTCTAGGCACTGACAATACAGCTAGGAACAAGACAGGAAGAGTCCCTGCTCTCAAAGGGCGGGGGTAAAAAAGAAGGCGGAGAAAAGGGAAAGAAGGTGGGGGAGTAACACAGACAAAAAGCTGCCCAACAAATGACTATTCCGTAAGTCAGATGTTGATGGGGAAGGACAATCAAGTAGGTAAAGGGTAAAAAGCAATGGTCATTTTCTACTGGAAGCTTGGAGAGGGTGACATTTGAACCCAGACCTGAAGGAAGTGAGGGTGTGAGCCACGAGGGCCTTTCAGGCACAAAGGAACCACACGTGCCAAAGCCCGAGGTGGGAGCAAAGAGAGAAAGGAGGGCCAGGAGATGAGTCACACAGGGTGTGAGGACGAGTTCCTGCAGGCCTAACTGGACACTGTCAGGCCAGAGGCACTACTAACACATACGGAACTTCTATGAAGATCAGAACATGGTGCTTTGCTTCAGCACCCCCTCCTCGGAGCAGATGCCGCCTCAGACTCCCCTGTCCTGACTGGTAAGTAGAGGCTAGGATGGATTCCCGCCTTTAGAGGAGAGCTGCGTGGGCGAGACAGCCTGCTCAGCTTCACACAGTTGCGCTGGAAGAACTTTCCACTACAGAGGCTACGGTATCTCCCCAAATCTGCGTGTGTGTGGTGTGTAAGACTTCCTCGTGCCTTTCCCTTTACCAGAGGGGGGACAGGAGCTGATCCTGAGGTGAACGACTGCAAAGAGGGGGAAGAGAACCCTGACCATCCTTCGCCACCGGCCGTACTGCGCACACGGCCAGTCGGCCAGTCGTGACACCCAGGCACCAGAAGGACCCGCCCAACTCGGGTGCTCCCAAGCCCCGCCCTAAGAAGCTAAGGCTGGGACTGGGACTGGGGCGAGGGACTCCTGGCTCAGCAGGGCTACCGCTACAAGCTAGGAATTTGTCACCAACCATTCCACGCGGCCCTTCTCAGAAACTTTATTGCCTTTCCACATAAATGAACTTCGACGCACTCTGCAAACTTAATAATCATATAAAGCTACGTAAGCTCAGCAGGGCTGCTAATTCAGTGCCAGCTCTTCCTAGCGCAAGATGGATCTGGAGGGTGGGGGAGGGGGCTTTACTTTTCTTAAATGGGCCATTGTGGAAAAAAGTCCGCTCCACTGGCTGCAACGGAAGAGGGGTCTCCCCCTAGTGACACGCACACAGGCTCCAGGCTGCCGCGCCACCACCCTGGGCTGTCTCGGGGCTGCAGTCAGGTAGTGAGGTGCAGGAAGACCGGCATCACGGGTCTCCTCGGGCCGCACTTGGCCCCGCTCCTCAAACCAGCGATCTCAGAGTACCCTGGGGCCTTCAAGACAGAGTAAGCAGGCGAGCCCTCAAGTGTTCGGGGTTCTGTCGTTAAACATTAACGGGTAAAGCCGGAGCACCCATGGGTCAGCTGGTCTGGCCGCTGTTTCTCTGGCCGCCAGGAGACGAGAAGCTGGATCTCAGCCAGAAGGGAGAGAGGGAGGGGCCCCGAAGAAAACACAAAAAAGCCAGGAGGGGACAGGAAAGGGGCCAGGCAGAGGAGGCCCTTCCGGGCTTGCGGGGGATCCACAGAGGCGGCCAGGACTGCCCGAAGAGGCAAGGCCAAAAGCCGGAGAGAGACGAGAAGGCATCAGGCAGGGTAGTGCAGGTGATGAGCGAGGAGGCACGATCCAGAAAACCAGGAGGCACACCGGGCCAGACCCATCACAGCTGAAGGCGCCCATGAATTCGGGTTTCCACAGTGACCAGGAGCCTGAGGAGCCACCGCCCCTTCTCCAGGTCATTCCACTCCAGTCGTCAGGAGAACTGTGTTTTGGGGAAGGGGCCAGAGCAATTACTGGAGCCTTCACTTGGTTGCTGCCTTTTACAGTACACTTCCCAGAATAAACTGCCCCAAGACTTCATCCATCACCAAAAAAGGCAACTGTAAAAACACTCATGGCCGGCCCCTTCCCACACACCAGCAGGCACCCTCCCCTCCACTGGTGGGGGGCGGGCAGGGGTGGGGGCCGTGGGGGGAGGCGGCTCCGCCCATACTAATTGCTCTTGCGGATGCTGTGTGGCGTGGGGGCCATTCCCAGCGCCGAGCAGTTAGGAACTTCCCAAATCATTAACCTTTCTCGGAGTGCATTGTACTGGGAGGTGCTCCCTCTGCAGCCCTATTCAGGAGCCCTATTGATCTGCCGCACACTCGGTGCCTTCAAAGTTGTTTATGATCAATATGCAAATTGCCCATGGCATTGATCTAGTATTAATTTTCAATTAGGGAATCCACAAGGGGTCTCTGAGGGTCAATACCTAACAATGCAAAGGAAACTCCGCTGAGGAGTATCGGGCCTGGTGCTGATAAAAGCTTCCCTAAGCCTCCTTCTCAATAGTTCCAGGCCCTCGGGGCTGTCACCTTCACTTTGGCTCATTTCATTTGGTTCCCTCCTAAGTCCGACCCCTTCGGTCGGCAGTCTCTCAGGCTGGATCTGTGGCTGTGGCCCTGAAGCTCCCCCCCCCCGCACCCCCCCCCACCTTCCCCACCCAGGGCCACAGGGCCACTCCCTGGCCTGCCAAGTGCTTCCCCGTTCCCCGGACACCCGCCCTCTTGTTCGGACGCCCCAGGCCATGCCTCCACGTCTCCCCATGCCACACCCACACCCAGGACCACTCTCTCCCCCAGCTCCCCAACCACACATACCTTTTTCCTCCCTCTCTCCCTCTCCCTCGTTTCTGCTTAGTCACGGAACGTCACCTTGGCACGCTGCCACGGCTGGAGCTGGCGAGCTGCACGGTCCCCAGAAATCTCAGGCAGTCAGGCAGAGCCGCCAGGCTGCCAGGTTATGCTTGGCAAACAACCCACTGATGTCATTTCAAAAAAACCAGCAGGGGGGAAGGAAAAAGGCACAGCTTCAAATCATCTGTTTCTCCTTCTTTCTTTCCTCCAACAAATTTTTTCTTCCTAAATGAAACATGGGGACAGGGGGCTGGAGGGATGTTAATTACTTTACCACTCGTTCATGGTTCCCAGAAGAGGCCACGGCCCGCCCTCCAGGAGCACATAGGGCAGTTCATGTGAGCCACTGATGGGGGTGTCCCCAGGGAGAGCATGCCCAGCTGGGACCAGAGTGACCCGGGGACTCAGTCATTCCATTACGGGCCCCTAACAGCCCCTGAGAGACTTGCGTGGGAAAGTTGGGCAGACAGGAATTGGAAGAGAAAAGTGTGTCCCACTCTGTCTCCTCCCAGCAGGTGTTGGGGACAAGCAGGGCACAGCTGTGCTCCAGTCCGCACCCGGCGAGGACTCTGTTTGCCTTCTTCTCTCTCTGCCAGGGACTCTGAATGCTCCAAGTTTTCTTCACATTCTCCAGTGGAATAAACCCTCCAGAGTCTCAAGCTGTCTTGTTACCCCGTGAAACCACCTGAAGACCCAACTCCATGCCAGATGGGTGGTGGCCTGCCCACTTTCGGCACTGCCGCTCACCGCGCAAGCTGGCGCATTAGCTAGCCAGGCTAATTGGTTTATGGATAACATTAATTACCATGTTGCTCATTAATGGATGAAATCTTTATTGGTGCCATTGATCAGCGGACTTGTTAGCTGGCCTCCTAACCAATGGCGGATATAACAAGCTCTCTTATTGGCATACCAATTAATGCAATCAATGCCTGGCCAGAGGCTGCCATTCGCTTCCCTGGTTGTTCAGGGGAAGGAGACAGAGCCACGTCAAGCACACCTCTACCTAAGAGTTCCCAGTTCTCAACTCACCTCCAGGTGGTCTCTCTGCCACTTGGGGCTCATCTATTAAAAAAAAAAAACCCACACCTACCCTTCCATTTGGAAATCACCTTTCCATGTCCTACTGGTGACAAAAGTCCTGCCCTATCAGGATACAGAAGCTAGAAGGAAGGCAGGAGAGGCCTTGGAACTGTTAAAACAAACAGGAGGGCTGGAGGAAACAGGAGAGCTTTCTCAGTCCCCAGACTGGCCTCCGGACAATGACCACACAAGCCTGAAAACAGAAGCCACAGGCATCAGCCCAGCCGGTGGAGCCTCCCCAGACGCCCCCCTCCTCGATGCACCTTCACATCTGCTGACCACACCTAACGGCATCCACCTCTCTCGGTGCCTCTGCCTGACGGGTCCTATGTGAACACATCACCCGCTCACCTGAAATCCCAAGCTCCGGTACCGAAAAGGACTTTTCACAATAGGGACCATCACGTGCCCCGTAAATCTGGGCACACAGGGGCATCCTAATGTTTGCTGAAATGCATACGATAAATCTGTTCAACAGCACTTAAATATCTCTATAAAGTCATGGTCTGGGAAAAATTTCTCTAGGCGGCAACATGTCTTTAGTTAAGTTGTTTTAAAAAAAGGCTGAGGGACCGGGTGTGTGGGTGGATCCAGAGGACCAAGGATTTACAGCTGGACTTTACCAGCGACCAGCCAACACCAGGGCAGGAGCGCTCGGCAAAGGAGGGGGGCTGACAGACCTGTGGCTTTGGGAGGGTAAGTGGGGAATGCCGGACCCGCAAGACATGCTTTAAAAAGGATTACCTGGAGTTGGCCCCCAAAGGAAGAAGCTTGAAATATTATTTCAGATTTGTTTCTAAAAGCCAAAAATAAATTAAATGTAAAAAGGAAGAAAATCACTACTCTACTCGGCGGTGCTGGTGCTATTAATAAACGTTGCAAGCACAAACATTTAATTCAAGGAGAGAGGGGAGAAGCAACAGAACTGGTGAAAGGCAGACAAGGAGGGAAAGCAAGCTGCTTTTGGCAGAGCTTTGGTGACGGAGCACAAGAGGGGGACCGAGGCCATGGCTCAGGGATCTCAGCATTTGGAAGCACAGGTCGGGGCTCCTGTGATAAAGAGAAGTATTTCCTCTCATTTAGAAATAAAAAGTGACCATCTTTCCATGCGGACCATCAGTACTTCCATAGTCACAGGGCAGAGGCAAGTTCTGAACAGACCGAGGCAGGGGCCAGAGAGAGAGGCCCCGGCCAGGGTCACCATCTCAGGATGCGGCCTGACAGACAGCAGAGAGAAGAGAGGCAGGAGGCCTCGCAGGGGAGGCTGAGGCCCCCTCAACCTGTAAAGTCATGCGGAAGGCTGCACACCAGACGGTGGTCATCCGACACAGGTGATGGGGGGTTCCCAGACGAGGGACCCTCCATCGCAGAGAAGTCTGCAGCAAGAGCAGCCTTCCTGGCTTCCAACCGCAGGAGGCCCAGGGCACCTGTAAGGCTCGGCTCTTACAGGATGATGGTGTCGGAACTGCTCCCACGGGAACCCCATAATACGTGCAGGGGTCCTGCAAAGTTTGATTGCAATTTTATTTTAAGTTGCTTATAAAATTCTTGGTGATTACCAATGTTTAATAATGAAAACCTAGTCAAGGGAACACACTGGAGGGCAGGCTGTGGACCCTATGGCCAGTGAACTAGACTTTGCGCAGACCTCAGAGTAAAACTTTCGGCCATCCCTACTTAACTGAAGATTCTTCTGAGACTGCAAGACACAATGCTATAAAGATAGGTACCATTTGGAACTACTTCCACATGAATGAGGATTTGCATAATAATGGAACCAGACTGAAATACATAAACAAAACAGAAGCTTAGTTGATCCTTTTGAACTACCTTCCATAACTCTTAATTTTTTTAATGTTTTTATTTTATTTTTGAAAGAGAGACAGAACATGAGTGAGGGAGGGGCAGAGGAAGAGGGAGACACAGAATCTGAAGCAGGCTCCAGGCTCTGAGCTGTCAGCACAAAGCCTGACACGGGGCTCGAACCTACGAGCCATGAGATCATGACTTGAGCCTAAGTCAGACGCTTAACTGACTGAGCCACCCAGGCACCCCAGTAACTTTTAATTTTGATCAAAATGTTGATCAACTCTGCTTTATTCTCAGATTTTAATACACAAATGTGACAGCTATGAACTCCTAAAATAACTATAGTTATAAAGATTTTCCAGAAAAGTTATGTAGATATTGGGTGAAAATTAGATGTCATTTGTTAGAAAATTAGATCTCTACTAATAAAAGTTTACAGAGCACCGTTTTGCCTGACGCGTCGTGCTAGATGAAAAGCAGAGTGCCCTCTTTGGAAGGCATCTCTTAGAAGCAACATGGTTAATTTAAAGTTTCAAGTAAGAATGTAAAACCTCACAGCCCTAAGTTGACAATGCATCCTCGCACACATCTAATTCACTGTGAGTACTACGCAGGCACGTGAAAGGTAACATGCCCATGTGGAGAGGGCTGTGTCATGGTAAGGTGACCTAAAAGGGCTGTGTTAGGTTGTGTATTTGCTTTACAATAAAAACTGAAGCCGAAGAATGATCTCTTCAAGCAAAAATCAACTCCCTTTAAGAAAGAGCTGCCTGATTCTTGTGTAAAGTTGGGCACTCGGAATGGTGGCTGTCCTTGTCTTGATACTCTAACCAGACAGAAACCTTCCATGATAGTCTCTCCCAAAGGCCAGAGTTTCGAAGCTCTCTGTCCAAGAGAGAAAAGAGGGGTTGCCTAATTAGTTCACTTATTTATTCACCAAGTCATTAAACATATCCATTAGTGTACACCTGCTAGGTTCCAGGCATTGGGGATCCGACCGGACAAGAAGGACACATTCCTGCCCTCATGGGACCTATTCTTTAGCAGGCCCACCTTGGGTGACAGAAGATGGCTGAGATACATCCCATCTCGCCACTGAACCATCATGTCAACATGCACTTGAACAAGAACATCGCCTCTTTTACTAGGTCTCTTTTCGCTCATCGGAGGGGTAATGAGGCTGGTGTTGGATGTTCTAACAGGGCTGCCTTGCTAGGGTTCTAAGTCGGTCACACTCCACACCATTCGGGAACATTAGAAATCATGAGAGAATCAAACACCGTCCACTCTAAAACGACTCTTCCTTCCCAAAGCTCTGGTCCCTGCCTCCCTAAATCTTCACCTGGGTGATTAGGTATCAAGGTTCGTCCACACCAAACACAATAATAAATCAAATCTTATCAGAATTGAACTATAAATCTGTGAAGATTGCAATAATTTCTAGTCAAGGGAATAACACCACAAAAGTACTTTTTAAACTAATTACTCGGATTCCGAAGTGCGGCCCTAATGAGCCTTCTTTCTGCCCAGAACTTACTAAGAGGAAAAAACTACCTTCTGGTGCAGTAATTACTGCTTTCCCCTTCAAACTTCTAACTGGAGATCGATGCTGCATTTTAAGACCCATTGATTTACAATTAGCCTGGCTTTCCTGCTAAAGTGTTTTTTAAGCAGAGTTTACTTTTATTTTATTTTGAAATCTCTGAGATCTGGTTCTTGGATTTTACACCCTCAAGAGAGGAGACTGGCAATCTCCAAGAGGAAGATACTCATCAGAGCAGAGAGGAGGAGAGGGATGTACATCAGAATCAGGAAAGAGGGGAAGCGGAAAAGGGAACTTAGTTTGTTCACAGGATAAATGCAGAGACAGAAATTAAAAAAAAATTTTTTAAGCCAAATCTTGTGCTGAAAGGGGAAGGAATGACGAAATCTGAAGAGAGGAAGCAGAAGGGGGGGTGGCAGGGGGAGAGAGTGGGGCTCACAGCCTCACCAAGCGTAGCTGCTGCCAGGGTGGCTGGAGAAGCTCTTTATTGCCTCTGCTGTTTATGAGCATCCTTGGGAAGGCGAGAGAGAGAGAGAGAGAGAGAGAGAGAGAGAGAGAGAGAGAGAGAGGGAGGGAGAGGGAGGGAGAGGGAGGGAGAGAGGGAGAGGGAGAGGAGAAAAAGCTTTGTGCATCTTTGCAAAACAAAGCACTAGTTAAAAATAGTGTGTGCGGCAGGGACAGAGTGCTAACGTGAGGGTCCTGGCAGCTCCTGCACTTGCACAATCTGTCCCATGAGGGGAGCAGGAGTAAGCGAAGCAATTAAGAATTTCATGCTGATTGCTTCGAGCATGTTTTTCTATGCCATAAAGATAATAGCATAAAGGAGATGGCCTCGCTTCCCTCCCCCTCCCCTGCCTGGCAACTTCTGCCTTCTGTCTTGTGGTCTCTTTCTCCTCCTCACCTCCCGCGGCTGAGGACTCAAGACTCAAGGTGCTGCTTAGCTGGCCGGGCACCACTTGACGGAATCGGTCGCTTCCAGGCCTAAAGCAACAGCCAGCGCTTGCGCGCGCAGGGCTGTCCCTGCCCCTGGCCAAGGGCAGACCCAGAAGAGGAGCCTTAAGCCGAGCTGCGTTATCAAGCCCCAGAGAGACGGAAGGGCTTCAGAAACGGAGAGATCCAGGCTCTCCAAGGCCCCTCCTGCCACTCACCCTGGGCTCCTCACTATGGCCAGCTCCCAAGAGTGACTGGAAAAAGATGGTCCTGGAAAGAGAAAGTGAAAAATAAAATCCCCCAACGACAATAAAGGGGGAAGGGGACAAAAGCCACTAACTTTTTGCTTTTTTTTTTTTCATGTTATTTTATAGCAAGATTGTATAGGCCAATTTCAAAGACTAATACGAAAAAAGTGCAATTAAATCCTTGAAAAACTGACAGATCAGCAAAACAAAACCACCCTGAGGAGAGCCCGATTGAGCCTCATTAAGAAGGAGTTCAGCCTGTTTTTAAAACCCTTCTTAACCCTTATCTGGGTACCTCCCAGCAGTGAGGGCTCCCAATGCGGCTGGCATAATTAGTGTCAGAATGGAAAGGGGGAAAAAATCAACCCAGGAAATAGAAATTAAAACACAAATTTAGGAGGTGGGGGGGGTATTTCAAATGGAAAAACCATTCCAAATTCAAACGACAAACCCCCATCAGTCCAACTGGGAGCAATGGGGAGACAGCAAAACGCTCCTCCATACCCAGAGATAAAGATGTTCCAATTAAAGAGAGAAAGGGCTGGAACAGAGCAAGCGCCACCGTCAACCTCTCCCCCTGCTCCCCAAAATATATTCCACATTGTGGTCGCGCTAACTCTAGGAGGCTGAGTTAATGGCAGACGGACGGCAAACTGCACCGACCTCAACATCAATTATAACCATCACGCCTGACAATGGGGGAAATGAGATCTGGTGACAAATTTCCGCACCTTCGGTCCTCAGGATCCCCCAAAGCTGGCACGCACACATGTGTGAAACAGCGTGAGAGCGAGTGAGCGCGTGGCCTGGGAAGCCGCTGGCCTGTGAGAAGGAGATACAGCGTGGAGACCCATTATAGGAGAGGAGGCCGCTACGGAGGGAATACTCTGGAGATGGGGAGGACGGCAGAGAGATGAAGCCATTTTATTAAATCAGGCAAATTCTAATTTATTCTGTGGAGACAGAGGAAGAGAAAATGGATTCACTCTCAGCATCTCCTCTGAGCCAGCTCCTATCGCCTCAGCAGAGGGAGGAGGGGCGATAAAGGTGCCAAGGTTCATCTGGAAATCAAGGGGAGGTGACCCCTCTCAAAGGTGAACATTAAAATACATCCATTTCAACTCTCGCACCAGGAATTTGGAAAATAATGCTTATGTCGGAGAAACATGGGGGTTTTCCTCGGGCTTTGGGATTACACCGGCAGGTGAAGGGGCTTACAAATTTGGCTCCCTGCAATATGAAATCAGAGAGGTGACCAGAGCCGAGATAAGACGTGGACACGGGCTGACAAAAGGAAGAGCGGGACATCTCCCCCAGTGGCAAGACATGCCCCTCGCCCAACGGTGGGAACGAAAATGGCACTTTTCAAGTTGGGAAAAATGGCGGGAAAGAAATGCCCGCGTGCAAGAGCACCAAGCAGGAGGTCGCCTTTCATCAACAAAAGGCACTTGTGTTGAGACTGCAATTAGAAAACCAAAGTTTTCATTCAACAATCACATAAAGTTAGTTTGGCTCCCCATATGGGCCAACATGTCACTGTGTGTCTTGGGCTCAGCTGGGCACTGAACCCCAGCTGGTGTGGAGGGAGGGCGACAGGTGAGGCGGTTCACGTAAAACTGCAAAGCTGGACACTCCACCTGTCTGGGGCTCCCCTGCCACGTCCGAGAATGAAGAAGAAGTCAGTGAGACGGCCAGGAGCAACGGCGCTGTGGGCAGACCAAAGGCCGCCAGTAACCCTGTACTGTTTGCGGCTGAACACAAGACATTATTCAGAGTGTTGTGCAAAAGTCAGGGGTGCAGCATAGGGGAGCTTCCTATGTCTCCCAGTGAAGAAATGCTTCGCCCTCAAAGCATTAGCCATGTGCAGCCAGTTCACCGAGAATCCCTTTTAACTAAGAAGAATTCATAGGAGCTTAGATACCTGCAAGCTTCCAAAACCACGGCCATGGGGGGGGCGGGGGGGAACCAACCTACTTCTTCACCTGCTGCTTTTATACCCTCTGGGCTGTGGGCAGACAGGAGGTACCCCTGGATCCAACAGCCCAGCTTCCCAGGAAGACTTAGACAGCAATGCTTCCTAAGCACAGATTCTTCTAGAACTCTCAGCCATCAACACTTTCCCTGTTCAAGAGCCGTGAACTGATATGAAACTGGTTGTTCCAGGAATTGTGTTAGCCTTGATGGAAAGAAGGCAGCCACCTTCCACTGGACCCTGTTGAATGAATAGGTTGGGCCATCTTCACCCCCAGGTCAAATAGATTTTGCCAAGCGCATGGGGTCTGGCTTATAAGACAGACAAGTGGGGTGACCAGTTTTCATTCTAAGGCTCCCAAGGGCATTCCACCGCTGGGAGAGCCAACCCGGAGACCTCCCCACTGGTCTGTGCAGGCTATGCTTCATGCTGCGCCTCCTCAGGAGCTAAGCACAGCTTTGGGCACCATAACTCCACATTCCCCTAGCTTCCCAGCACGCTGGGGACACTGTTACCAAATGCTTCTGACTCTGAAAATGGCCATGTCAAATGCTGAAGAATTCAAGATGGTCAGTCAGCTAACACTGACCAATGACCTCATATGTGCCTAGCATTGAGCTATCTTCCAGAAAAGAAAATCACTGAAGAGAAAACCTTAGTAACAGAGCACATTAATCGGCAAAATGCTCTAACCCAAAGAATACTCAAAGTTTACCAAATCACAGGGTAATCAATACACTCTAGGTTTTATAGACCACCAACACCATTTTGGGTTTTCAGGAACAGGAAAGTCTTCAGACTATCTGATCGCGGAAAAATTAAAACAGCAACAACTAAACAAACTTCATTTGAGCTTTGGAAAGGCAGAGGAGTCCTTCCTTCCCATCCTCAGGCTATGGCCCTGCGAAGTTTGTAGAAAATTGGGAAATTTACGCAGGGCTCTGAAGACTGTATAACTAATTCGTTCCATCGGAGCTAAAAAACAAAGTTGCTTTCCCCACCAGAATCTTTCCTCTCTCAGACAAAGAAAGGTTTTCTTGCCCTTTCCACCACCTGATTGTGTGAACTGCCGAAGAGAGCAAGAAAAGGGACCGCGGCTCCTCAGCCTGAATGTGAGGCAGCCAGTCAGAACTAATCTCTGTGCTGGAAGTAAATTCAGTCGGTTCCATGATCTGGTCCCCAGGAGGGCTCGGGGTGGGGGGTGGGGGGGCTTGCCTCCCTTGGCTTCCTGCACCTCACACCCCAAAACCTAACCAGGGACCTTCTGGGCGATGTCCTTCACCACAGTCGGCCATGGGAGGAATTATTTGAGAACAAGCCCCGAACGAAATCCAAAGCGACGAGTTTGACTTTATGACTTATTTATTTATTTCTTCCTCCGCGAACAGAAGGTTAATATAAGAGCAACTCCTTGGCAAACCTTTAAGGGTAATTCAAGCGACACTGATGTGAATCAATGTTCTCTTTGTGAACACATTACTTGGCAGAAACTGGCTTTTTGTAACCCCCTTAAACCTAGCCGGCAAAACAAAAAGAAGGGGAAAAATGTCCTTCAAACAAAAGGATGAGGTGAAAATAAAGAGAGAGTCGACTGCACTTTATTCTCTTTCATAGAAGCAAATGGATCTAGTGCTTTTATACATTAATCAATCAATATCACTGACTGTACATCAGCAGGGTAGCCAAGTTATGAATGACCTTTCTGGCAAAGAGGACACTTTTAATGCTCCTAAGACTGCTCATAGCTTAGCAACTTTCCGAATTTATGCCTGCATGATTACCCCTCAGAGGCGAGTGGCCGTTAGCGCTGCACTAAATATGGCAAGGTTAGTCATTTCCAATTTGTGCAGAGGGAAGGAGAGCTGTGGACGCGCTGTCCCATTTATGCCCGAGCCGCCGCAACCTGGGCGAGGTAGGAGGGCAGAGGCGCTGGGAGGCACGGCCCCTGCCCGGCTGGCAGGCCAGGCCGGCTTCCCCTCGGAAAGCTGGCCGGGCCTCCCGTACAAGCTGCAGGCCAATGCAAACAGGGACGCTGCAGAGAGCTCATCTAGAAAGCTATGCCCGGCTGGGCCTCGGCTTCTGCCTGCTCCTCACACTCAGCTCCTGTGTCCACGGAGTTGGCAGGCGGGCCGGGCTGGCCACTGCAGGGGCTTCCCCGGGCCACCTCCGCATCCTCTCCCCGCTGGCTTCTCTCCTGTGTCTGCAAGTCCTCCCCACGCCGACTGGGCTTCTCCAACTAGGCAGCACCACTTCATGTTTCCAAAACGGGGACAGAACTTCCATCTTTCAGCTGTTTGCCTTTTTTTCAGCAATCCACAGAAGGGCATTTCTACCCAAAAGATGATGCTGACTTACTCTTTCTAGAAATAACCAGCGCAGATAAATAAACGGTTAAGCCAGTTCTCTTTCTTTTCCCCTCTTACCAACTCAGCATTCTCTTCACGTCCGGAAGGCAGGAAAGTTCTCTGGATTCCCTTCTATGTGGGCAGAAATGGGTCAAAGGGCTGTCCGTGGGTGTGGGTTTCTGCGACAACCATGATCGTCTCAGCGAGGCCAAAAAGAGGCAAGACGTAAAATCCTCCTTGTTACTGCCCCACCTCAGCTTTCCCTCCCAGCTTCCCTGTGGTTGAAATCTCCGGAAATCTGTTGGTTCATACCCAAGACCCTACTTATTTCTGCCTGACGTGGAGAAAAGTGACATCCGGGAACTTAGAATACAACTTTCAACTCCTTTAAATTACAACAGAAGAAACCGTTGCCTCAAGCTCACGGTCTTCACTAGAATTTAGGCACAGTTCTGGGCAGCTACGAGTTTCACCAACACCATTCCTTGGTCTACCAAGAGTTGCCCAGCTGTGTGCTAACACGGCAGGGTGGTCATGGCCACTTCTGGTTATGGACATAAGGACACACCTGTCTGGCCGCCCCAGTTCGTATTCCCAAGCCCATGGAGTTTATTTAAGGAGGCGCCTACTCCAACAATGCTCTCCACAGAAGCTGTACTGCCAGGCCACGCGATCCCAAGGCCAGTTTCCAGAAATGGGTGAGAAATAAAAACAACAAAAACAGGGAGAAGAGGGGTTCATTTGTTTTATTTATTTACTTTTTTTTGTTTGTTTTGTTTTTAAGGGAGAGAGAGAGAGCACAAGCAGGGAGAGGGGCAGAAGGAAAGAAAGACACCCCTCAAGCAGGCTCCATGCTCAGCACAGAACTCAGTGTGGGGCTCGATCCCAAGATGCTGGGATCATGACCTGAGCTGAAATCAAGAGTCAGACACTCAATGACTGACCCCCAAGAGGAACTTGTTTTAAAGGCCATAACTTGGGTCTCTGAAGGGGTGGAGAGTTCCTACCTGGGTGCCTCTTGGGGTGATGGATGTCTGTGGCCCCTCGCCTGCCTGGGAGGCAACACTCCCCGGCACCCGCAGCCCTGTCCTGCCTTCTCTCTGGACCAGGGCCTCCCTCTCAGGGAGTCAAGCTCAAATACGTAACACTGCTCTTGTCACCCACTGTTCTCAATCCATTCAGATTCCCATCCAGGAAATCTCCTTTGTGTTTAGACAGGGAGGGAAACATGGAGCCCGTTGTAGTGGGCCAGCCCTGAAGGAGCGGGTCTGGGATGGGGCACAGACATCCCTTTCCTGTTCCATCGGGAATCATTTTGAAGGTCTTCGTTTTCCCGTGGGAAGCTGCTGATCATGTGTTGATCGGCCATTAAAAAAAAAAAAAAAACACTTTTTCCCCCATTCCATCATTTAACAAGTATCTGCCTCTCTGCCTCCTTCATAACTGACCAACTCCCGGGTCCCCGTTGGAGCCCCTACCCCATGTTCCTCCCTCACATGCAGGGCGAAGATCTCCACATCTTTACCCAAGCCTGGCTGTTCCCCTGTTGCCTCTTCAAAGTTCATCCCTTGTCTAACGTCTAAAGATGATAATTTTATATTTTGCATGAAATGGCTTTATGGGCTCTCAGGCTTCCCCCAAGTTACAAACACTACTTTCTACACTTTTCTTCATCTTGTTGTCCTCTCTGGCCTAGAGTAACTAGTCCACTTATGCCTTACGCCTTTCTCTCGTACCCTCCCTTCTGCCAACCCGCCAGCTGTCCAGCCGGCAGACAGGCGCATCCTCTGTGCTCCGTATGTCTACGCTGCTCTTCCGGAAGCGCCCTGGTACCTAAGACTCCCTGCGGCCACAGGGCTGTCCTACGGCATGCCCCCCTTCTATATATTTGTCTCTATTTGAGGACTAATATCACACGAGATAAAGGGGCTCTAGATTTTTCCTCTACGCATGTGGTGGAAACTCTCACATAAGTAACAGTGTAGAGTGAACCAAATCTCCAGGACGAGGAGGGAGAGGTCACCCCATCTTTGGCGAGCTCACGCGCTGCCAACGCGGGCATCCCTGAGCCCCCCGATGCGAGAATAGGTCCTGCCCTAGATCTGGGACCAGTTCTCAAAATCTGTGAAAACAGAGAGCTTTCCCCACTCACACACACATTTCGCTCCACCAGAGAATCCCTCACACCCCCCGGAATTTCAGTCCCAGGAGAGCAGGACAACCAGGCCCTACGGCAACTCCAGAGGTTTCTCTGCAAACAGAGTCTAGGACTGGGAGAAAATCCTCCCTGAAAAAGTGAAATCACCAGGATGCAAAAGATACAGGAATATGAAAGTCCCTTATGATTTAGAGATCTCACACAAGAATAGAGGTAACTATTTTCTGACTCAGTTTCTGTGTCTTCCACTTCCTGAGACAGAAACCTTTGTGTGGACAAGGCGTAAACTGTGCGTCCCACAGGGAATCCAACCATGTCAGGCCACTCCTCCTCTTAGAGCATCGAAACCCCCAAATCTGGGCTGTGCATACAGTGGTGGGTCTGGGGAACTGTGCTACTGCTCCCTCTTCCTTAGGACACACCAGCTACATCGGCCTTCCTACTGCCCCTACTGCCTTTGCGAGGCCCTCAGTCTGCCACCCCATGCTCACCACCACATCTGCACAGCTCTGAAGATGCCTGGCCAGAGGAAGCTTCATTACAGACACACTAAAAAACATACAGGCGTATGTATAGACACAACCGTATCATTATTTAGTAGCATCTCAAATTACTAATTGTATTTGTACGCACTGTATTTGTAAGCCATTGTGAGGGCGTGCTTACCCCATGTCTTAGGAAGATCTAAAGTATTCCCATGTCGCTCCAAGAGTTTAAACTTAGATCTTAGAAACAGGTTGTCATGTATCAAAAGGCACATACTTAAAACTATGAAAGCGTCCTATAAACTTGTGAATGAAGTGCCGAATGATGTGGGTAGTGAGGCACCGGACGTCTCAGGTGGCCCATGTCCCCTGAGCCTCTCCTCTTGGCCACCAATGCTTCTAAATCACACTGGTGGTGCACATTAGGGCCACCAAACCCAGTTCCAATACCTGTGGCCTAAGTCAGAGTCTGTACCAAGAATGAAAGCCATCAATCACCCACACAGCAAGCTGTTTGGAAACATGCAGCAGTTACGGTTTGACGACGGAGCCTACGGAGATCCAACGGAAGTGGGGTCCAGTTTACAGGTCGCAATGACACTCACTGAAAAATGACAGTCTCCAGAATCCGGGACGACGTGAATGAAGATGGGGGCCAGTGTATTTCCAGCTGGGAGAGACTGAGCAGATAGGTGAGGCCAACGTTTGTCTACCTATCAGAATATTTTAAAAAGTGCATTCTGCATCTTTCCTACCCTCAGGCTAGTGAAAGCCAGTGGAACTACTTTAATCAACTATATTAAATAGCAAATGGAACACTGGCATAAGAACCTAAAAGAGGTTTTACATTCTCAAAATTAACCCCTGACCCAAAGGCCTCCTGCCACCAGGTATTCTCAGGGAACTGCCCTGTATCCAGGCGGAGCTGGAATCGAATAACAAGACCAAGGACCAGGAAGGCCCAAAGGGGAAGCGGCCAAGGGGAAGAAGGCATTTGGGGCAGAATCTCACTGAGGTCCCAACACTACAACCCAGGTGGGCTCTCACTTCACAAACAAGCACACGAGGCCCTGAGTTACCATGAGTGCTTCACAAGAGCCTTCCCCTTGAAGGTGGCTCCATTCCGAGTCATGTCAGCCACCTGGGCTGTGACAGACCTTTGAGAGCACTACTGCATTGACTGCTCTCTAATTTCCGACAAAAATAAACTCGGACTTTGTCCTCACCCAATGTGTGAAGGGCAAGAGTCGAGACCCAGGTCTACAGGATGGGGTATAACAAACAGTGAGAGGCAGATTTTTTACTACTGAGATGGAAGGGGCCTCTCATGGCCAATGACTGGCCAAGGAGGTAAGCCACCATTGTGATCTGGGTTACGTTCAACACACAAAAAAGTCTTCCACCATCAGGGCTGGCTCTTCCCAAATCCCCCACTGATGAAGACCCTGGTATGTGCCAGAAAGGCCCTCTCTGGAGCCGTCTGCCTGTGGGCCAAGGACATGCTTGTTTGAAGCCTGAAAGCTGGAGCGTGGCTTCCCTTGCCCTCAAGGACAGAGGAAATGCTACCTTAAAGATTCGGCAGAACTCCAGGGCGGCCATGAGTGGGAGAAGCAGACCCAGGGCTTCCCCAAGCTCAACCAACACGAGACCCCTCCCACAGGAAGGAAATGGGTGTACTGAAGCTGCGGACCAGAAAGATAATGTGATGCTTCCGGCCATGAGAAGCCCAAAGTGGTGACAGGGAAAAAAGGGAACAAAGAAATCATTGTGGACAGATAAAATGAAAATCTGGCAGGGCTTCTGTCCTAACAAATGATCCAAAAGTGAACTGAGACTAACTTTTCTCCCTTGGCGAATGTACTGCAGGTCAAGGCACAGCGTCTGGAAGGGACAGAACAGGAGAGGGAGAGAACGGAAGGAGAGAGACCAAAGTTCAGAAAGAACGTGCCAGGCATCACACTAACGTACATGCGCTCACTTCACTGTCACAGGAGAATTAATGAGACAGACCCCCGAGATGCACATGGCCATCCCCTTCCACAGACAAAGGATCTGATGCTTCAGAGGTGTGCAGGTGGGAGCCTGAAGTAAACATGCAAAATGTGTCATATGTATGCATCTTTCTCGGGTGAAGGATTATTTCATTCACAGATTACCTGAAAAGGTCACGAATCTCGGGGTTATGTAACTTGACCAAGGTTAGCCAGTTCAGAAAAGCTGGGATCTACATTCCCATGTAACCTTTTTTTTAATGTGTATTTATTTATAAACACTATTTATTGAGAGAGAGAGAGAGAGAGAGAGAGAGAGAGAGAGAGAGAGAGAAAGCGAACAAGCACACATGCACAAGCAGGGGAAGGGAAGAGACAGCGAGACACAGAACCTGAGGCCGGCTCCTGGCTCTAAGCTATCAGCACAGAGCCCAACGCGGGTTCAAAACCACAAGCCCTGAGATCAAGCCTTGAGCTGAAGTTGGACACTTAACCAAATGAGCCACCTGAGCACTCCTAAATTTCCATGTAACTTTTAAAAGCTCAGGGTACCTGGGTGGTTCAGTTGGTTGAGCATCCAACTCTTGAGTTTAGCTCAGGTCATGATCCCAGGGTCATGGAATTGAGCCCTGCATTGGGCTCCACACTGAGTGTGAAGCCTACTTAGACTCTCTCTCTCTCTCTCTCTCTCTCTCTCTCTCTCTCTTCCCCCCTCCCTGCCCCTCACCCCTGCTTATGTGTTATCTCTAAAATAAAATTTTTTTAAAAAATTAAAAAATTAAATAAAAGCTCTTGCAACCAAGACTGATCTGAGAGTCTCCAATGTCCACTGGCACGAAAAAGGAAGGAAAAGAACCAGACAAGGTTTTCCTCAGAGTTTCAGGAGCCCCAGAAGGAAATGGGATGGACGCTGGGTCACAGGACAACGTATGAGGACATTCGTGGGCCCTTCCATTCTATTCTAAAATATATTCAAAGCAATTTCACCTCTTCGAACACATTCAAAGTCACAGAAGTGACATTTTTTCATAGAACCCAATGGGGCAGCTCTACCCATCAATGCCACAGGCACAGACCCTACAGTCACAGTTCTACCCAATGTCAAAAAATGACCTGGGAAGGACAGAATAAGCAGTGAATATCCGTATTCTCTAAATTACAGTCTTTCTGGAAGGAAGCTCTCTAAAAACATGAAAGGTCATTACCTTTGCAGAGGGGGATATCTCATCCTCCAGGGTTGTGTGATTTCCCAACCCCCCCCCCATACGACATATCATTTTTAAACATCATAAGCATTTATTGCTATCTCAGTTTTGAAGGAGCACTGCATATACACTAATTAAAAGTGCACTTCACTGATATGAATGTTTCCCAGGAATGGGCTGAATAGAAATGACCTGGAGGGTCCAGAGGTGAGTCTTACTAACCCAACATGAGACCACCCAGCTGGCATTCTTAGCACCAGCCTGGAATATATCAGAAGCCTGTCATCTGTGACCCTGCTGACAGGAGTATTTCTACTCCACAAAGAAGATGATGGCAGGGTAGCATATTATGTGATTACCCTGGGTACTTACACTAAATTCAGAAAAACCAGCAATTTAAAGCAGGGTAAGGGCTAAGTCCAGAATGGCATCACCCAGATAACAGAACCCTGGAAATGTGCACCTCATCAAATGAAGAGGTGTACCTGGTATAATTCGGAGTAGGCAGACAAAGTGCTATTTCTAAAATGTGAGTCCCGCACACCTTTTCCATGCAGAGGATGGAAGGACACAGGAAACACCTTTTGGAAGACAAAACATGCCCAGGCCTTAAGGCAGGCGGGAGCTACACTGGGATCCCATGAGCTAGTGCCCTCTAGAGTCAATAAGCAGACGGACTCTTCTATTTATTGCTGACACCAGTTTAAACCTGGAATCCGCATTTATTGGGTTGGTTTATCTATTTTAGCTCATGTGGTCACTTCCAGTCAACTTTCTGGCCAAGGGAAAAAGTAACAGATCCAGGAAGAGTAGAATCTTTTGAAGAAACAAAAGAGAAGTGGGGCGCCTGGTGGCTCCGTTGGCTGAGCCTCTGACTCTTGGTTTCTGCTCAGGTCATGATCTCACGGTTCATGGGACGGAGCCCTGCGTCAGGCTCTGTATGGGGCGTGGAGCCTGCTTGGGATTCTGCCTCTCTATGACCCTCCCCTGCTCTCTCTCTCTCTCTCTCTCTCAAAACAAATAAGTAAACGTTAAAAAAGAAAAAAAAGGGGGGGGAATAGGTTGTACATGACCAGGCACTTTCTTCTCAAGGCAGCAGCTCCCCTCTTCTAACCATATACCGGGTCTGGGCACCAACTTGTTCAAAGTGGCTTCTCTGGGCTCGTGCTCACTAATCATCAAAAGGAGTGACCAACTGTGGAGGCAGGAAAAAGACAACAACAGCAAGGAGAACAGACCAGAGTAAGTGTGTGGGACACGGAAGGCTTAGCGCCCACGACAGTATCCATAGGAATCCAGGAAGATGGCTCCCAAGCAGCTCACTGGCCGAGCTACTCACCGACAGGAGACCTGGATCGGGTGCTGCTGAAAGAAGTAGCGTAAGACACGGTCTCTGCTCCGGAGAAGTGTAAGATTTTAGGGATGAACAGTAAGAAGGTCTTAAATAGTCAGCCAAACAAGGTGGTCAAATCTTTCTGAACAATAAGAGATAAATAAATGGCATATAATTATAATTACACGTATGATTCTGTGGTCTAGTTAAGCGTTATGTTCGCTTAGAAAAGTGGGAGACAAGGGAAGAATGTGTGGTTTCAATGATAACATCCTTTTCATGCTCCTTTCTTGCCCACACTGGCTTCTCAACTTGCTCTCCCACTTAGAGCATCAGGACCAGCCTCGGTACCCACACTGGACACCTTAGCTGCCGTCTCCCTATGTCTTCCACGTGGAACCACCCAACAACAATTAAGCATCTCAACCCTTAAATTCCCATTCCACTAGCCCAGATCCTCCCTCATCTTTTACCTTACATGAGCTTCACCATCAACTATCAAAGATCACTAAAACTAAGCAATCAATGAAGAGACAAATCAGTAGCAAGTCCCTCCCTGATCGGATGGCTCTAGGAAGAACACATCACTTTCCCGGAATTTCTACCGAAACACAAAACTGGATTCTAATGATAAGGAAACACCAGACAAACCTAAATTGAAGGACACTTATAAAATAATGGATCTGTCTCATCAAATATTTTGAGGTTGTAAAAGAAAACCTAGAGACTAAGAACTATTCCAGATTCAAGGACGTTAGACAGGGCAGATGAATACAACTAGTGATCTGGTAATTTCTTTCATAGAAAGGGCATTACTGGGAAAAATTGAACAAGATCTGTAGATTATCAAGACGTTTGGTACCAGGGCTGTTTTCTGATTTGGGTCATTTCTGCATGGTTTCAGAGCACCATGTCTGAAATCTACTCTGAAACGGCACGCAACAGCAACAGTGTGCATATCCGCATTCTATTTTACATGTGCAAGTAGGGAGTGAGAGGGTGTGACACAGAGACCTTGATAAGCAAATGTGGTAAAAGTTAAGATTTGGGGAATCTGCATAAAGGTACGGAAAAATTCTTTTTAGTCTTTACTTTTCTGTAAGCCTAAAATTCTACTGCAATAAAAAAAATTTTAAGTACAACTTTAAAATGAAACATAGTAAGATTCCTAACACCTCTAGTTTAATTATGTAATTTTTCTACTGTTAAGTATTTCCAATTATACACATTACTGCATAAATATTTTAGATTGCATGGAAATTTCATTTACTATTTGTTGTTTTCAAGCTACTAATGAAAATGTTAAATAAAAACAGAGCTCTCACCTGCATTTGGAGTTCCCCTCAACACAAACAGCTCAGAAATCAATGTATTATTCCTATTTATTAGTCTTTGTTTTAGTCAAGTTTCAGGACATGTGAAAGTTTAACACATGCAAAAATTTCTCTGAATGTGATTAGGTTATAGGAAACACAGGAGTTTCTGTATGTTTGTTTTTTAATAAATCTATGATATTCACACTTGCAATTCTGTCTGTCTTTTTAAAAAAGCAGACTGGCGTGGAGGATAGTAAAGCAGAGAAAGCTCGATACAAAAGATGGAAGAAAATGGGACTGCAACGCTGGTCCCGGCCCAACATCCTTTCTCTAGCCAGAGTGACCTGTTCACTGGCCCCTGACCTCCTGAACCAAACTCCTGAACTCCACCACCCCTGGGTCCTCTTCCTCGGCCTGCTCCTACCCATCCATCCTTCCAGAAACAGGTAGGCCTACTCCTTGGAGCTTCCCAGTTATTCAGCTCAAGATTTCCTCACACCTTGGATTGTCCAGGATATTTACTGCCCTGCTCTCCTACCTGGTAACTACAGAGGGTCATCTTGAACCCCGTTAATCCTGTATGTGGGTGTGTGTCTCACATCCCCAAAAAAGATCACAGGCAGGAATCATTTCTTCTACTCCTTTATAATCTCTCACAGAAACTAGCATTCACAACTAACAGGTGCTTAACAAACAGCTGCAAAGCTCCACATGCCCCAGCGTTTCCAACGCCAGAACAGAAGAACGAGTTACCACTGAGTAACCTTGAAAAAATGCTTACGGAGAGCAGTGAATGCTTCTGAAGTACATTTAGAGTACCCAGAATAAAGTTTGCATTTGTACAATACAACTTCCTTTTTCAATGAGAATGCATGTACGTTATTTCATTTTATCTGATTAGTATGATGGGATGTGTTCTTGATGAATCCATAGCACTATGGTTACTCATCATCATTCCATTATCATTACATGTTTATAGATTTTCCCCTTTATTACTCGTTTTATTTTTTCCATCAAGCATATTTCAGATATGAGGTAGTAATTACTAAGTTCTCCACTCCTTACACTTAAAGTTTGCCATTTTCCCCTGATCATAAAAGCAGTAAGTGCCTATTGTTGATAATCTTGAAAAAACAAAAAAGTATGAAGGAAATAAAAATCATCCACAATCAGTGATAACATCTCAGTATATTTATATACATTTTAAAGGAAACGAGGACAATTACATACGATTTTGTGTCTTGCGTCCCTACTGAGCTTCATCCATATCCTTAAATATTAATCAAGAAAATTATTCCTAATGGCTATCCAGATTTCCACCACATAATCATAACAGTTTACTTAATCCCCTCCTTATCTTTTAAAAGATGTGTGGCAGAGATTCCTAATTGCCTTCCTAATAACTGCTCTTCCTGGGTGAACCGAACACTTCTAATTTGGAGCAACAATACCCCGGGTAAGGACTGCATCTCCCACTCTCTATAGTACCGGGAGAGTCATGTGACTAAGTTCCAGCCAATGAGATGCAAGAGGAAGCAAGTAGGTGTGGCTTTGTGGCAAGCTCTTTAAAGAACATGATGGAGCAGCCCCATAGAGACCATGAGGATGGCTGTAGGGAGAGACGGAAGGAAGGTGCGGTGGGTGCCTCCCCTCCTGCACTTGACTGTCCTCCTTTCAAGTCAGTTCTGTCAAAGAAAATGAAAACTCTAATTCAATTAATCTACTCTTGGCGTGACTCTCTGTAAGTTGCAGCTTAATACTATGCAATAAAATATTTTTGTCTGTTTCCCCACTTTCTGCTATCTTCATCATCTACCTAACTTGAAAAAATACAGGATCGAGCCCTCCTATACAAACCAGATATTCTGTGAGTCCGGCAGAAGGGACCGGCACCGAGGGTTGCCTAACCTGTGGATAACAAGCCCTACTCAAGAAGCCAGCTGGGAATGATGTGGGCGTTTGTTCACTTCTACTATTTTTGCAACTGAGAGTGACCAAGAAAGCTGCCCCTTGCTGGCTCAAGTAGCTCCCGTAAAAGAATTCCAAAGTTACAGGCTGCTAGTCGGCTTGGCACACTCTCCTGCCTGGACCTCGGCCAGCAGGGCAGGGCAGATGCCTGCAAGCTTGGAAAAGGGTCTGGACTCCCAGTCTCGTTCTCAGAGGAGAAACCTGGCTGGGTCTGAACTCAGCCCTCACCCAACACAGCTCCTGCTGGAAGCCCCAGCACTACCAGCCATTTTCCAGGAGCCTAGGGGGTCCCCGGACCGCAAAGGATCCTTGATGTAACACATGACTGACTGCACAGCCTGCTGGGGACCAGGACATTCACACACAGCAGCTGGGCCAAAGCCTCGGTGCGGTTTCTACTTGGTTCAAGGAACTGAAATCACAGCTGCCCCTAAAAAAGCTGCTTCTCTACTGATGGCCAAACCAATTCCCCCCATAAAAACAGCAGACAAAGTACTATAAACCCTCACGTAGTCAAAAATTCAAGACTGGTATATATTAGGGCTCAGTGAACTACCTGCTTAAGTCAGGTTTAACGAGATGACAATGCTTTAATCCCGCTGCTTAAAGAAACGGCTGAAGTGTGCAAGTCAGGTTTCCAGACTTCGTGAGAACAGAACGGTGAGTGCGATTTCACCACTCTCAAGGGGTGCCACGGCCTGACTGGTCTTGGCACCAGGATTCCCAGCACTCGTGCCTCTGCAGACCTTCGTGGCCACGGAGGACAGGGTAGACTGCGCTGGGCCTGGGGTGCCTCCAGCCCACATCCAGGGGATCCCAGACAAAGGAATGAATTCACGTGGAAATGAGCTTATCTTAACTGCCCGAAAAGGAAAATGAGCCAAACGTCCTGTTAAACTGGGATCCTACCTACTCTGTTTCACCATAATTTATGGGACAGTGTTCCTGTTCAAAACTAAAGACTAGGGCTGTCTCCTAAAGCACATGTACACAGCCTCAGGTTTGGGCCTAAAGCGAGTCTTCAGATTATCTGGGTTCAAATATTTCACTGCTCTGATAAGGGGTTCGAAGAGTCTAACAGAAGCAAATTCTATTGTTGTCTGTAAATTTACATTTCTGGTTTGGGGATCGAGTCCACTTGAGAACCCAGAGGGGGTAAGAAGACAGTGGCCGCATGCGCTCTTTTTGTTTCATGAAAGCCATGAGCTGCCCACGGCAGGAGCGCGCTGGAGGTGGACGGGGAGCTCATGAGATGCCAGCCACATTTCAGAGTTGTCACAGCACGCCCTGGTCAGCCTGTTGTCCCCAGCCTTCCAACCACTTCCTCCCCACGTGATGCCACCCATTCGAGAGTTTCATTAACCAAATGCTTGAGGGTTTGTGTCTATTTATGTTACCTCCTCTTCTCTCCCTTCTGTCGTAGCAGGGCACGTTGGAAAAAAAAAGTTATGATAAACTTTAATAAAAACAAAATTAAAATGATTAAACCTTTCATATCCTTTAGAGATAATCTCTCTTGTGCCGGCTGGTCAAATCTGGAAGAAAGCAAATGCAATCCAATCCATCCCCCAACCCAAGGAAAGGAAACAAACAGAAAAGGCTGCCTGTGGCCAGATTTTTAAAATAAATTAAATTTGTCCTCACACACAGCAGCCAGGTGTGGCTGAAAAATTCTTTCCGAATACCCGGGATGTATACCAACATCCTTTCCCCCACCCCAGGGTCTTTCTGCATGAGCCTGACAATCCTGAGGGGAGAGGGGCCCTGAGGGGGTTGGAGTGGCCCTAAATAGGGTTAATGAAAAAGAGTCACTATTTTCCAATTAGCTATGTAGAACGTGTCTTACAAAAGGGACGGAAGCCCTGTGTTTGCACACTGTCTACAGGAACCACACACACACACACACACACACACACACACACACACACACACACACACACACCCGTCCACATTCCTGATTAAAGTGAAGCCCAGAGAAAACAGTACACTATAGTGCAAATCTCCCTGGTCTTATGTGTTGGAAGGAAGTCTTCAGATCCGCCTGAGATCTGGGCACATGTCCGTGGAGAATAAAATGGCTGCAGATTAGATCAGGCCTGTCTGTGAAAGGCTGGCTAGACACGCAAGTCAGAGCTGGGTCATCGGCCCTTCCAGAGTGGGATAATGACCTCTGGACACGCAGCACCGGGGACACCGAGAGATCAAAGGTGTTAGGGCACTGAGCTCTTTTTGGATTACAGTGGTAGGCACTGAAACGAAATTCCTGTCCTAGAGATACACATCGCAATCTTATACAACAAGTTCTGTGGAATGTGAAGAAGGTGCAGGGTAGGAGGAGATGAAAGATTCGGATGCTCTGCCTTGGTCATCCTAACGCGTACCCTGACCAGAGACAGTTTCTCATTCCTGCGTGTGGTGTTTACACTGTAGTAGAGACAACGCATCCTCAAGTCAAAAGGCCAAGTCTTTCCTGTGCTTCACACTTAGGCGATGAGTCACCGCGAAAGGATTTTGTTTTTGGGAAAAAAAGCTGCTGACCCCCAAGCTAAATCAGAAGACTCCACAGTGCTATGCTGAGCCCCGGGAGCTGCCTGTAAGCAAGCAGTTCAGGGGTCAGTGGCACCCCTGATAAGTGCAGTCACCCCTCTCTGCCCTGCCTGGAGGGACAACTCTAGTTGGGGGTGATGGAGACGGAGAACCTAACATCTGGACTATGGTGGACATGCAAATTTCCACAGCAACCTGATTAGTCTAAGTCATACCGCCACCTCCCCTGCTCACATGTTGCCAATGACTTCCCATCTTGATGGGAGACAAATTCAAATCCCCCCACACTCTGCCAGGGCCACCAGGGAACTGGGCTGCTTGAACCACGCCTCCCAGCCCTCTGCCTCCTGGCCAGCCCCCTGCCCGTCCTCCTGCTCCACCTCCCAACCCTCTGCCTTCTCGTCAGCCCTCAGCCTGCCCTTCTGCTTCCCCCCAAGCCCAGGGACTTTGCACTTGCTGGACCTCTGCCAGGACCGCTCACACTCACTGTCCTCCACTCAGCTCCAGTGTCACCTCCCCACAGAGACTTTTTCCGGGGCATCTTATATACGACAACTCCACCATCTTATCCGTCCAGCCTGGCTCTATTTTTATAGCACCTGGCACACCCAACATTCTGAATTTGTTTATTTGATGTCTGTCCCCCTCAACTAGAGGGAGAAGTCCAGACTCCGTGTTCTCCTGCTGGCTGCGTCCCCAGAGCCTAGAGCGGTGCCTGGTCATGCTAAGGACATGTCCGTATCTGTGGGACTAAAGAGCTCCACCTCTGGACTCAAATCAATCACATCTTCACCAGCCAAGATTCTTTTCTAAAAGCAAGAAAGGTCAAACATGGGCCTTTCCCCTGCAGATGCCTTATCTTTACCTCTTCATTCGCAAAGTCTCTTTACTTCTTCATTTGCAAAGTGGTTAGCACCTACCCATCCTCCTTCTACTTCCCTACCCCAACCTTTTCCAAAATCATCGCTGGGTTAATAATTCAAGACCCACCAACCCAAATTCCAGCTAATGACTACTACAAAGTTCCAGTTATGACCATAAAAATGCCCAGGGTGGAGACAAGTTTGCAAGGCTGATGGCCAGGCCACATCCTCATCACAGCAGTGCCTCACAAGGTTCCTGTGCAGATGACAGGCAGGAACCTGCTCAAGTAAAGACCCCTGCCCCAGCTGACCGGGTCAGCGCTGCCCTTTCCACTTTATGGATTTCTCAATGCTTCTGGGACTGACTCACACAAGACAGGCACAAAAGACCATGAGTGTTAGGAAAGCCATGCAATTTCACTGCCAAGTCTCAGAGAAGACCAAGGCTTGCACTCTGATGTCACAAATAAGTGCTGCCCTTTTTCTCACCTCAGTCTCACAGGTTTCTCCATTTCCATACTGAGAGAGTCGAGCAATGGGCCACATTCCTTTGTAGATATGAAAAGCCCTGTCCCGGGGCCAAAGCGCTACTTATCCGCTGGATGAGTCAGTCAACCCACAGCAAGAAAGGAAGACACAGCAGGGAGAGTATTGTCCTGAGCCTCTGCTCTGACTCCTGCCTTTGCTGCTGTCTAGAGTGTCACTGTCCATGAGAACTTTCTGCAGGGAAGGAAACGTCTACTGTCTGCAATGTCCAATATGGCGGCCACGAGTCACATGTGGCACTGAGCACGAACAGTCCAGAACACTGGGAACCTAGAGACTCGACACCTCTACAATTGGCTGTGAATGGGTGAACGATCTCTGCTTTACACTCCTGTGGTCAAGGAAGGCCCATCTGGAAGTTGGCTTTGAGGCCTGCATTCCAGGCTCACATCTGGAAAGATGAGGGTTGGGAATGAGGATGCATCAGCCCTACAGACACACGGGGATAGGCCCACAACTCAAGTTACTAAGAGTGAAAGCTTCTGCCCTGGGACTTTTAGATAATGTCAAGCATGGAGTAGTCAATACAGAGTAAGGTAAAATCAAAGAATAAAAAGGTCCTTCAGGTACTTCCAGCAACCCAAATCCTTTGGATGGAAGCCCAACCAATTTACATGACATAGAATTCTCTACCATAACAGGTTGTAGAATGTGGCAAGGCTCTGGCTCTGGAGGCATTTACCCCAACCAGAGAAACAAAACAAAACAAATACCCAACACTATCCACAAATCTGGGGAGTTTTGCTTGGCCCTAAAAGCACCAGTAGGCAACAGTAAGGAGTCAGCACGGTTATAAATCTCTCCCGCACAAACCTACACAACTGGCCTGCTGGAGTGCCCAACAAGGGCAAGTTTTATTGACGCTGAGACTGTCACGTTTCACAGGCATGAAAATGTTCCTACACAGGGCTGGCTGGCTGTTCCCTGGGGTTTCCCAGGAGGAGGTGTGAGTGGAGGCTGTGTCAAGACAGGCGAGAAAAAATCATGGAGAGACGACCTCAGCAGGCATGGTGCTCCGACCCGACTTGGTCCTGACGAGTTTCCTCCAGCACCTCTGCCTTCCTCTGGAGTACCCCTCCAAGGAGCTGGCCCTGTGTCGCCTGCCAGGGGTCTCAACAAGGACAGAGGATGGGAGATGTGGAGGGTCTCCCCAACCTCCCATCACCTCTGCGTCCACCTCCACATCTCACCCTTTCCTTCACACCCAAAAGGACCATGGAAACAGGAAAATGAAACAGGCCTCAGATGTCCTCAGAAAGCCCATGTTAGAGACCAAATTGTGTTCCTCCCAAATTTGTTCGTTGAACTCCTAACCCCCAGTTCCCAGGTATGTGTGCGTTTGGAGACAGGGCCTCCGAAACACTGATCAAGCGTTCCTAAAAGCAGGCCATTTGAATAAAAGGGGGCCCTAAACCAATCTGACTGGTGTCCTTATAAGACAGACAGCAGGGAGGTGCACACGGAGTAAAGGCCACATGAAAACAGGAGGCGGTCGTCTACAAGCCAAGGAGAGAGGCCTTAGGAGAAACCAAACCTGTTGATGACTTGATCTTAGACTTTGAGCCTTCGGAACTGGGGGAAAACAAATTTCTCTTAGGTAAGCCACCCAGTCTGTGGTATTGCATCAAGGCAGCCTGAAGCAAAGTAAGGCAGTCTAGAAGGAAGAACGCTACCGTGAGCTCAGGATTTTAAACCAATGGAAACAGTGGAAGAAGAGCACAGATTCTTTTTTTACTTCATGAGAAGACGACAGTTTGGGATCAAATTTTAAGTTAAAACAACAGGTCTGGTCCAAGAAAAATCACACACTGTCCAATTTTTAATATTCTAATTAGAGCAAAGGTCAAGGATCTTTTAAAAGCAATCAATAGCTCCTTTTGTTAACATATACACCAAAGGTCTCAAGATAGTCTTGAGATATGAACTATAAAAAGCCCTTTAACAGGCACTCGGCAAGATACATCTTTAAAAAGTCCAATCAAACTCCCTCAACACTAATAGGCTTACATGCTCATTTGAAGCACACTCCTCTCACACTGAGAAAAACTGAGAAAAGGAAGGAGAAAGAGAGAGAGAAAGGAGAGCAATAAAGAATATACCCCATTCAGACTGGCAGAAAGCAGGTGGTGGGTGGGTACCATATTCTTTAAAATGGAAGCCAAAGTACTTTATAAAAAATGCAGCCCAAATCCAGCATGGGCCGGCTAGAAATCTAAGGAATCCCAGTGAGGACCCCAACACTTTCTCAACTATTCTATAAATGTAAGTTATGTAAAAAGAACTTCCTCAACTGTTTTTATGAATCTAAACTGTCCACTGAGGTAGCCATGAGCCACGTGTCATGTCAAGCACTTGAAATTTGGCTAATATGACAGAGACACTGGATTTTTTTTTTAAGTTTGTTTTGTGTGTGTGTGTGTGTGTGTGTGTGTGTGAGAGAGAGAGAGAGAGAGAGAGAGAGAGAGAGAGAGAGAGAGACACACAGAGAGAGAGAGAGAGAACAAGCACAAGCAGGGGAGGGGCAGAGAGAAGGAGAGACAGAATCCCAAGCAGGCTTCACGTCATCAATGGAGAGTCTGATATGGGGCTCGAACTCATGAATGGTGAGATCATGACCTGAGCACAATAGATCAAACTGGTTGCCTAACCGACTGAGTCACCCAGGTGCCTCAAGAAACTGACTTTAAAATTTTTATATAACTTTAATTAATTAAAACTTAAATACTCATCGACGGCCATGATTACCATCCTAGATGGGCAGGCACGGATCTGGAAATGTTCACTTTCCTCTCAAGGGATCTAGAAACCCAACAACCATGAAACTAACGACAGTGCTTATACTGATCTGGAAGGACACAAAACTTTTCACTTCTAGTCAATGTTTAAAAAAAAATCATATGAGACTATAATTCTCGTAATTGGGTCACAGTTTGAAGGGGGTTCCTTAACATCTGTAAGTCTGAGAAGCCTTTGAGCTATTTCTGTAAGCAAAGAGATGCATGTTCTATTTTCCTCCCCGGCCCCCAACCAAGGTCAGGAACAAGTTTAATATAGAATATAAGTAGCCCAAGATACGGATTCTTTGCACATTTCTAAAGGCAAAGCAAACACAAGCCATTACTTCTCTTGAAAATTACATCTGAGCAACACGAGGGGTACTGAGTGCTGAGGCTGGGGTGAGGGACGCACACACACAGGGCCGCTGTTGCCTGCTACCATGGTCAACACCAGGCCCCTCCTCTCAAATGAAATCCCCAAGCCCCAACCCAACAAGAACACCCACTCACTGGCTAACAATCCCTGTTCACCTGAAGGTCAAGTTTCAAACTTTCAAGTTCCTTAGATACCCCTTTTCAAAGGTGACTTGGCATAGAGGTTTCACTAAAATAACACTGGTATGATATGATATTCTAAGTTCCCCCCTGGGAGTTTCCTGTGGTTCTGGGCTCTCTGGCACCACCCAATACTGACTCAACACACACACACACACACACACACACACACACACACACACACCAGTAACTACCAGCAGGTCCTTTTTTTTTCTTTTCTTTTTAGCAGTGCCCCTTGTTGTCACCCTCCCTAGAAGAGAGTGGCCATGGTATTTGCTGTCTCTCAGCGTGGGCACACTAGGTGGCCATGAGGACACACACTAGTACCTACCGCAGAGGACAGTATGGAAGACAGCCTAGAGCCCCCGACCAGGAACAAGGCTACCTGGCCCACAATGTGTAGCCGCATGTATACCCCACTGTATAGGGAAATGTGTGCTCCAGATTCACATAGTGAAATAAAACAAACAAACAAATTTCTGGTAGCTTTGATCAGCTCATAAAAATAAATCACCTAGTGAATGGCACATCTAGAATATGAAAGGATGGATGAATAAGAATCACTGAAACTCAGGCTACTGCAGCCAGGTTTCGGGTAGTACCTGAAAGGCCCATGGCTTAATGTGGAAGTTAGTCTCTCCTAGAAAAGACAGAGAGGAAAGAGATTACATGGGAGGGTGGAGACTCTGGACCCGCTGCCCAAGCCACTACTATAGTGATAGCTCATCCTCGGAGAGACCCTTCCAGACCAGGAACATGGGACAGCAATGAAACCACATTTTGCACGTGTCCACCTTCCAAAAGACCAGATCATTAGCATATTTTGCAGAGAGCAAGCAGAAAAGTTTAATTGCCCTTAATTATCCAGTTCAAGAAGGCTCCTAGATAATGGCTCTCAGATTTCTTGCCTGGCATCGACATAATTTCCCTGACTCTGGCTTCATTATATTCCTAACTTAGAAGCAACAGCCTCTCCAAGATGCCTTTCCATAACAGACGCTGAAATTTGAGGGAAGGCTGAACCATCCCCACAAAGGTTTCTTGTATGAAGAGTCAGCTCTTGGGCTTCCACAAGGGTCTGGTGCGTGTGTGGGAGGCGGGGGCGGGGGGGGAGGGCACACTAGCATATACTTAGAGGAAGGACTAAGACAAGGAATATGTAATCAGAAGCCATCACAATTACAAATGTAAATGAACAGGCAATTGGCGCTGACCTTTGTAGATTGTTAGAGGACTAATTAAGGCAAATCAGAAACTCTGTTCCAACAGAAAAACAAGACCGTGTACACCCTAAGAACTACTCCTGTCCTCTCCATGTAGATGCAAAATGCAAGAGAAATCAGTAATCAAACTATGTGTGCTTTACAGTGACAAACAGAAACTGTCTCTACGAACAAAAGGCAACCAACATTTATTCCTTGGTATGTTCTCAGCAATGGTGCTAGTATCTCTATGCACGAGCGCCATCAACATCTGAGCTCTTGCCACGTGCCTGACACGCTCTTAGATTCCATGTCCCACTCACGAAACAGCCAAAGACACTGATTACAAACTTGGCTGAGAATGGTTATTTTTTAAAGCTTTAAGACAAATACTTTTAAAACATAGAATCAAAGTAATCAAACAGAAACGAATCACGTTATTCTATAAACTCCATTTTTCCCTGAACGGTATTATGCCCTCTTTCACAATGACACATAATGATCTCTCTTTATCATGCAGCGTAAAGCATCTTTCCAAAAAGCACGCTGAAGTTTATAATCCTATCATCCAAACAGTCCTTATCAGGGAATATATTTAAAACAGAGAAAGTCATATTTTTTGCACTCCTCTGTAAGTGCATAAAACTCCACTCACCCCAATTTGTTGTGATATTTTTTTACATGGAATGTCTTTAGTTAGAAATATATTTATCCCTATGCGTTTCCACAAGTCCCAACAAGACCTACTGTAAAAAGGAAGAAAGAAAGAACACGGCTGTTTGGTTTTACAAAAACAATGTTTTGGGAATTACAGAACTGGCCATAACACATTTCAGCGCGACGAGAAAAATTACTCTAAAATTGCATATAATTTAGCTACTTATAGAAAAAAAGATGTACTTCATAGTTAGAAGGCAGCCTCATACCAATTTTGAAAAATAAAAACAGGACAAAATGAGAAAGTTTTGAAGAGAGAACATTTTCTTACTCTCTTAAGCTGCAAAGGTTAAAAGCAAAAACTCCCTGAAACTTGGTACGAAAACCTGATCCATCAAGAGAAGCCAGTGAGTGTTTGAGAACAGGTTGTCACTGAATCCACATTATCGCTGGGCAGGCCTCTGCCTCCCGACCCCAGGAATTCTTGACCTCGGGCGCCAAAGACATGTCAGTAAAGGGGAATGCCAGCTTCCACTCCAAACAAAATATTCCCTTCAACTCCAAAGAGTTGTGCCCTCTGTAAACTGAGTCATCATCTGGTTGCCTTCAACCCTGGGCTGGCATATCTGCCAGGGTATTCGCATCAAGACATGAAGAGGACACGTCAGCGGCGTCTCCCAACTCATAAAAAGTCTTGTGCATATTCGGCATACGATCGAGAACCGTTAAACTACATCTGTGCAAAGTTTGGAGATCTAGGACTCCGTGAAAGAGAAAGTAGTTAAGGCAAGGGTAAGACAGAAAAAAGGAAGAGGAGGAGGAAGAGGAGGAGGAAGAGGAGGAGGAGGAGGAGGAGGAGGAAGAGGAGGAGGAAGAGGAGGAGGAGGAGGAGGAGGAGGAAGAGGAGGAGGAGGAGGAGGAGGAAGAGGAGGAGGAGGAGGAGGAGGAGGCAGCGGCGGCGGCAGGCAGGAGGAACACAAAGGACCTCTTGTCTTCTCGAAGCGCAGGCCACTGATACAGTGAAATTAACTACAGCTTCACCCGGGAGCCAGAAATGCCTTTTTAATAAGCAAACAGGGAAGCCGTCCTCCACATGACCCACCTACGAGAGCTTTCCATCTTTCACGAGCTTCTGGTCAACTAAGGGGAAGTAAACAGCCAGTGCCAACAGGTAAGAGATAGAACCCAGCGTGTCAGCACTTAACAGCGCCCTTCTCTACCTCTATCTCTATCTCTACCTGGGTGTAGGAATGAGAGGAAAAGACCAAATCCCAAGAAAGTCAAGAGACCACTTGGTCTTGCAGAAAATGCACTCAAGTGCCTAACCAAAAAACTGGGCAGGGAGGTGGGGGGAAGCTTTACCTGTTTAAATTAACTTCCTTTTCTCTGAGCTGTATATTTCCAAGCCATTTTTTAAATGGGAAGTCCCACACTGTGTGTGTGTGTGTGTGTGCGCGCGCGCGTATGCACGTGCACACAAGTGCCTGCCTGCCTGTCTAGTGTGGGGGTGAGGGTGGCAAGCCTAAGCACAAAACTTCCACAGCAGGTTAAAGACGACACGATACAGGGTCTGGCGTAAGGGTAAAGCCTCACAGAAGCAGGACCATACACACAGGAGGGAGGAGGCCTATTAGCCCACCTCCGGCAGCCGACACTTAGCCCTTTGGTGCAGGGCAGGACCCAGATGTTCCATGCTCGGCCACGAGGCCTCTCAAGGGCCTACATGGTCAGTGACAGGTGTGAATCCTGGCTGCTACCACAAAGTTCTGAAGGGCGGAGGAGAGCTTCAGAGTATCTCCTTCTCCATACTTACAAATTCATGCAGGCTGGCAGGGCACATGCTGAACTTGACTGACTGGAAAATATACTGGCTTTTAAGTTAACAAGGAAAATCTGAAGAGCTCTTTTTTGTCAACCACAGGGAGGAAACTATTCTAGAGCTCTCTCCACCAGTCGCAGCAAGGGGAGTCTGGACACCTGTAGAAGGTGATGGAAGACTGGGGTTGGAGGTCCTGAGCTCAGAGAAGAAAGATATTTCTCTTGTACAACTTTCTGGCGTGTGGACGACAGAGGCGGAAAGGAAAGAAGAAAGAACACCATCATTTAACTGGCTGTTGACAGAAGGCCAGTGTAGAAAACTCTAGACAGCACACATTTATACGCAGCTTACAGGGAGAACAAGCAGGAGTCCCCAAAAGGTACTCGAAGGCCTCCCCAAGGCTTCCTTATGCTGCACAAGTGACATTTCCAGTTGAAGACTAACGTCCTGACCCTTAGGTGAGAGAAGAGAAGATTGGGAATGTGTGATAAAGTCTCTTGATAAACTTGAACTTGATGACCTTCAGTGTCTTAAATTCACCTTTTCTTGAAAACATTCTTTCAAAATGTAGGAGTCAATCCCTATGGGGAGGGGGGGGACACACTTTAAGATGAGTTGTCTTAAAGAGGTTTCTAAAATGGCACCAAGTTACTTTTAATGTCAGCGTGAACATTACCTAATAATTTGTTCTTCTGTCATTAGTGAAGAGTAGGGGCCCAGCCCGAGTATGTGAGGGAGGAGGGCGCAGGGTGGGGAGGGAGGAGGGTGGAGAGCAAAAACATGACTCCAGGCCAAAGACAATACAAAAGGATTTTGAAATACAGAAAGGAAGTCTATCATCTAGACTAAAGTTGCTCATACACTTCAGGGGGAAAAATAACTCTTAATACGCATTAAATGAGAGAAACCCAGAAGGCAACGGTGTAGGAAAGCCATTCCAGAGCGGACTGCATAAACAGAAGTATTACATTATAAAACAGGGAACTGTTTGTTCCAGTCCATAGACCCCGGGTGAAATGGCAGCTGTACACTATTTAGTTTGGGGCACCTCATTAATAAAAAAGGGAATTCTGAGGAGAGTGAAAGAAAGAATTGAAGGGCGAAAGGGACCAGCTTTTAGTGGAAGATTAAAACAATGACGTATGCAGAGCTGGCAAAAAAAAGAAAAAAAAAGATTAAAAAAAAAAGAAAACCTGAAATAAATAGTTCTGCATTTACGGATGGGACAGGACAATCCTGTAAGATGGCTCCATAGCAAAACAATGCCAAGTGACAGGATCGAACAGAGGCCAAAGGTGGAGAATGGGGACCCCCATAGCCAGATGGCTCAACAGGCTGTGTTTGGGCACAGACAGGTCTGGGGTGCTGTCCTCGCCCCTCGTTTCTAAGCACACACAGGCGGAGGAACGGGGTCAGGCACTAAGTGGAAGCTCCTGAGATTATGGCATTTGAACTTGAACCAGAAGAGACATCTGAAAAACACACGGGAAAGAACAGCCTTGCAGTGACCCAGAGGTGACAAAAGTTATGTTAGGACCCAAGAAATGACCCTGGTTCCTGAAGAAAGAAGGACTGGCCTCTCCACTCTGAGAATGAAAACTCGACTACTCCAGCAGGGAGGGCACATGCTCCCTCTTTCATTTAATTCTCACTTCATTTACATCGAGAAAGCTAAAGAACAGCGAGGGGATGGGGCAGGGGGCGGAGGGGTCTGGAAGGGCTCAGGAGGGACACCTCCGGGAGGAAACGAAGCTGACAGAACAACTGATCTGGCAGGGCCTTCAGAGACCAGGAAATGTCTACTCTGGCAGAGGGCTAGCCATGAATTAATCATAGGTACCTAGCAAACCAGGGAAAATAAAAAGTTGTACAAGAAGGTAAATGAAATTATAAAACTCTACATGGCTCAGCTGTGATTAATATTTATAGAGTTGGAATAATGAAAACACTGAATATTAATATAACGCCAAATTATTATTTAATCATCATAGAAGATGGAGGGAGGGGAAGACTGGGTATTCAGGGGGGGCTGGGGAGTGTGGTGCAAGGGGTACAGGGGTGGTATGGCGGGGAGGAGAGTATGGAGTATGAGGTGTCTACATGTGAGTTTGTGGATGAGTGTGTGTAAGTAGGAGTGTGTAGTTTGTAGAATGGAATGCTAGTGAAAGCCTCATCATTCAGACAGCCAATAGATAATGTTTAAAATATATATAAAAAAATCGAGAAACAGTAGGAGAAAGAAAGATGGAAATAAGTAATAACAACAACAACAACAAAAAAAAAACAACTGAAAGTTGAAAGCCACTGCTCTGGGCAATGGGATGGGGGAGAGGGAGGGTCAGGCCATTTTTCATAAGGTTTATATAACCTGTTGCCTTTAAGAACTATAAAAATGTGAAATTGGGTAAAATTAAGATTAAAAACTCCAAGCAGCCATTACGGCTCAATGGCTGAAGGTGCCGCAGGTGATGGGCAGATGAACGATGGCCCCAAGACTCCAGACTGGCCAGGTGGCTTAACAGCATGCCACCAGGAGAGGGAAGTCGGGGTGGGGGGCAGGGGTGAACTCAGAGTCTGTGAGGCGGCACCAAAGAGAAATCCAGGGAGCTGTCTGAAGACACAGGAGATCAAAGTTTTAAAAGACTGGGAGCCAAGGAACTGGGCCTAAAGCCCGGCTGACGCCAGGAGGTAGGGCAGGCCGAGGACCACGAACTTGGGGCTGGGCCTGGCATGGAAGGATGGTCAAGAGAAGCACGAGGACAAGACAGAAACACACCCTGGAAGCTCCAGGGAGGGAGCTTCAGGGCGGGTTCGTGCAATACTTTCAGAGACCACAGAAAGAAGGGAAGACCCAGCAGGTAGCTACAGGGTTGGGTAAATCCAAGGTCAACGGTGTCCTCTCAAGGGTGTTTTGCTGATGGGGGGAGCCAGGCTACGGTAAGCTGAGGCATGGGCTGCAGGTGACCGATACAGGCTATGCTCTCAAGAACTTTGCAGATTCTATTGCAGAGAGAGAGGCAGGACACAGGATTACGGGAGAGCTCTTGTTCTGTTGTTTCTCACGAGGCCCTGCCTGCCCTGTGATTCCCAGTTGAAAGAAAGGGATTGGAAGCGCTGAAAACACAGAAAAAGGAGGATTCTACCAAGTGAGGTTGTGGTGGGAAAGAGAACCCTAAAGACGTGGAAGGGAGAGACGGAAAGAGGGGACTGCAGTGAGAGACGGGAAGGGAGCCGGCAGACGGCGAGGTCCTGCTGGAAGATCCCGACTCTGTGGAGAAGCAGGCAGCACCAGGCCACAAGTCACAGAGGCACCAAGAAAACGTTCACAACAAGTGCGGGCTGTTCTGATCCTCTCTGAAGTTCATTCTCACACACAGGACTTGAGGCTACCAACTCTCATCCTAACCAGTGAGCAGGCCATAATTCACCACTTGCTTTATGTCCATCTGGACCAATAAAGTGAATCTACAGTAAGCATCAGAGGAACCAAGAGATAGGAGATGAAACATCTCCAATTGTCCTGTTCACTGGGCAGTGGCCCATGACACCTGAAGAAAGTGAGGCAAAGTTCCTTCAGTTAAAAAAAAAAAAAAAGAATGCACGCCATGTTCTTTCCAGAACACGACGGTCACCTGTGAGGTAGGAGATGGACACGAGGACCAACAGCAGCAAACCAAGGCCCGCGGGCGGTCCACACCAGGCCCCCACCGGAGACCCCTCGCCAGCAGGCCCGCGAGACCACTCACCCCGGATCGGTGGAGGGGCACCTGCGGATGGTGAAGATCTGCCCCAGGTCCTCATCCTCCTCGGGAAGGCCCTTCTGCAGCCGCTGCAGCTTGCGCAGGCTCTCGCTGCGCTGGTGCTTCATGGAGCGCACGTGCTGGATGAGGTTCAGCTTGGCCTTGGTGGAGTAGTTGCACAGGACGCAGTGGTAGTAGCAGCTCTCGCCCTCCACCCCGCTCTCGTGCTGCTGCAAGTGCTGCGAGGGGCAGAGGAGAGAGACACGTCGTGGGTAAGCTACTGGAAGCCACCACCTCCACGAGCCCACCCGTTCCCGGCCGCAGCCCAGGGCCGAGACTCCTGGGAGGGGTTGTTCTGTTTTTTCCCAATGTACCTTCTTCCTCCAGCAGCCAGCAGACTCCCGTCCCCAATTCCCCTGAACATCTCCTTCCCGGCGGCTTTCCACACGGCCGCTAATGCTGCTGACAGAGCAGACCCTTCCCATGTGACCTGGGTCTTCTGGCACAAGAATCAAAGTTTCGCCTTCACACTCTCCAAAGTGTCCCCCCTTTATTTAGATCAGGGTTGGCAAACAATGGCCTGCAGGCCGACTCCAACCTGCTGCCTATTTTATAAATAAAGTTTTAACAGAACACAGCCACGTCCATGGATCTGTGTATTAACGATGGTTGCTTTCCAAGCACCAGAGTTGAGTAGTTGCAACAGAGACAGCATGGGCCGCAAAGCCTCAAATATTACTACCTGGCCCTTGATAGAAAAAGTTAATCAACCTGTGCTTCGGAGACAGCCTGCATGGTCACCCACCCTGCACAGAATCCTAGGTCAGTAACACAGAGCCACAGCTACTGTCTGGCTTTTCCGCAAGAAGGACAGGTCAAGTTTTTTATATTTAGAACCACAGTCTATTAGGAGAACCTAAAATTAGGTTTTCCTTTGGATTACAAAAAAAAAAAAAAATAGTAACAGAAAAATAAACTTCTCCAGACTGGTTCCCTGTCAACATCTGAAGGTCACTTGGCTTAGTGCATCAGATGGTCAAAATTACACTCTTGGTTGTGTTTGTGTATTCTGATTCCAGAACAAGGAAGCCCAAAACCTGGCAGAAAGTGGGCACGTGTAGGATTAAAGTGACGGCACGAGAACAGGAGAGGTCATGGGCGGGTTAGCAGACCCCAGACTTGTATGTGCAGTAGGAGACTCACAGATTATCCAGGCACAAAACTCACAAAGTTTGGGTGCCTCTTTGAGAATACGATGAAAGGTGTGGGCCCTTCTCACTAACAGCTGGGGACGTGACAAGCTCCTGGTAGAGAAAGGACAATCTCCTTCATTTCGAATGACCCCAAGTTAGGAGAAGAGGGGATTTTTCTATTGGCTGCACTTTATAAAGCAGGGGAAACAATTCCAATAAACTGAAGTGAATAATCCCAGGTAAGCCAGCTAGTTAGTGGGAAGGAGGGAACTAGGACCAGGGTCTCGTATTCCCCCAGCAGCCCTGTAGAGGCAGAAACTCGGATAATGTATTCTATGTGCTTGTGTTATTTATTACCTGTCCTGCCCTCCCTCTCCCCACCCCCACACCTCCAGACCCCAGAGCCTGGCTCGAGAAGACACAAAAAATACCCTCTCCTTTCTGACCTGCACTTGTCAGCACCCATGCCACGGGAACTGTTGCTCGTCCTCCTTTGATAGCCTTCTTGTCCAGATTATAGTTTGAGACACTGAGAAGCAGGGCAGTCGGAATGCCCTGCGCTCCATGAGAAATGCCAGAACAGCCCTACCAGCACTTCCTACTAAATGACACAGCTCCAGGCTCCGGTGCTCACATGTACACATTCTTTGTTCATTAGAAAAGTATGAAAATTCTAGAAGCATGTTTGAGCCTTACTGGAAGAGGGAAGTATGAAAGCGCCAATGGACTGTTGCAGAAAAATCGTTGTGGGGGGTTAGAGGGGGGGCCCAGGATTTCAATCATGTAGATTGGCTAAACTACTCCATACTAACTCTTGCTCTGAGGCCAAGGTATAGGTAAAAATGGGAAGGGCTCCATAGGTACCAACGGAACAATCCCCTTTTTCCCCCAAAATGGATGATTTGACACACTCGGGTGCAGAGTTCGAAACAAAACCATATCCCCACCAGTAACCACCATCCTACAGCCAATTTCACAACCAAAAGGAGCCAGAAGAACCAGTGAACTCAATGTTAACTGTTAAGGCAACTACAACAAGTGATAATAAAAAGCTACTTTTCTGGAAAAAAAATGAGCTGATTTCATGTTTTTAATGGTTTATCTTCAATGTGCCTCTGAGACAGGGTCCTTGAAGAGGATTTCAGGAGGGTGGAATTCACCAAACCAATCTTTTCCGGAGGCTATAACCCTGGGGAGAAGGAGAGCCTGACGGGCTAGATATAAAGAAAAAAGGATGATCTTGCCCACATTCATTGTCTCCAACTTCTCCACAGAGTCCTCCCACCTCCCCCCCCACCCCGCCCCAGAAAGTCAAACACTGAACTAAGATATTTCTGGGAGCAAGGGGTTCAGCTTGGGATTAAGGAGAAGGAAACTTGTATGGGAGCCAGCATGAGGAAACTTGTACTGCTGCCTTGGGTCACTAAGACCAAAAGAATTACATTTATTAAAGCTTTAACAACAATGACGAAATAAAAGATAACAGGGAAAATAATCACGGAATCCAAAGCAATGAATTTTATCAAGGGATTTTAGTAATATCATAAACTATGAATTCAGATCAAGAATCATTAAGGCTTACCCAAAATTCCCATTACCCTCCCATGAGACAGGAATTCCTTGCATTAAGGCAATGAATCCTAAACATAAAATTGTAATATGGATATGAAGGCTCTTTTCCAAATGGCTGAGTTTCCAATCTCTGAGCCAGAAGATAGGACAACATGGCCAAAAAGAGTTGGATGGGAGTTGAGATGCCAAAATCTTTTGTCTTCAAATCCATGGGCTCTTGAGTGATAGAACTATATAAATCCTGAACTGACATAAACATCATACTGGGAACTCCTGCTTTAAAAATAACCAATATGGGACGCCTGGGTGGCTCAGTCGGTTGAGCATCCAACTTTGGCTCAGGTCATGATCTCACAGTTGGTTGGTTTGAGCCCCATGTTGGGCTCTGTGCTGACAGCTCAGAGCCTGCAGCTTGCTCCAGATTCTGTGTCTCTCTCTCTCTCTGCCCCTCCCTTACTCGCACTCTTTCTCTCTCAAAATAAATAAAAATACTTCAAAACTTTTTAAATAAATATAACATTAAAAAATAACCGATATGATGAAAACCTTCCAAAAACACTCTACACTCTCTTGTGCCACCAGGAATTCTTCTGTCTGCCATTTGAGAGCCATTTTGGAAGGGAAATGAGCACACGCTACAAATGGTAGAGAAAAGACTAAGAGAAAACAAGGTAAACAGATCCATGGCCTCTGCCCTTGATCCTGGTTTAGGGAATATTTAGGGTCTTCTCTTAAACGCTTGTACGAAAGCTTAATTCAAAATTCCAAGCCGGTTTTTACACTCTGGGTTCATTCTCCAACACACTAAAAAAAAAAAAATAAGAATAAACTATTTATTGGTTGCCAGAAAACACCTTCTTATAAAGGTTACATCACAACTCCAACTTTTTAAAAATATTTTCAAAGTTTATTTATTTTTCAGACGGCAGAGAGAGGGGGACAGAGGATCTGAAGTGGGCCCTGTGCTTCCAACAGAGAGCCCTACGCAGGGGTTGAATTCATGAACTTTAAGATCATGACCTGAGCCGATGTCGGGCGCTTAACTGGTTGAGCCACCCAGGCGCCCCCAACCCAAACTTCTGATCACGTGAGTCTATCTGCATGTAAGAGATCCCGTTCTTATCAAATTTTGTAAGTTCTCACTCAGTACTTCCCAAGCTGTCCAACCTGGAGCACATAGGGATCCAAAGCTAGCTCTAGGGTCCTGCCCTCTATGACCTTCTCCACACCACCTGATCACTTCCCAGGTGTGGAGTGGGCCAATGCCCTGACCTGGCGGCCAGATGCCCTCTCCATCCCAAGTGGCACTGGTCGTGTCCCCAGGATTCCACCCTGGGAACCTGCCTAGTAAGCAGCAGTGGGGAGCAGGGGGTGCTGAAGAGAACCAATGAGGACTCCAGGAGGGCGAGCCGTCAGCCCAGGACATGCTTCCCCTGCGGAAGAGAGTAGATGTTTTCATTTGGAAAAGGAGAGAGAATAATTTGTTCCTGACCCAGCTAATTAGAATACCCTCAACTGGGATCCCAATGTGTTTAATTAAATTCACTGTAATATATGAAGAATCCACCAAGGCACAAATCCCAGGGGAACACTCAATCAACGAGCTGCCCCCGTTCAGAATTCTTGCTCTTCTTTCTAGGGAGGGAATTTTTCTCCCACGCAAATCCTCAACTCTGCAACCCTCTCCCCCTCTGTCACAGGGCCCTCCCATCCCTTGGGAGGGGAATCTAGGTTTTGCTTTACTTCTTCCGTTCTTAACTGCTTACCTCTATCAGGTCAAGGGTAGAGCTTATTTAAAATTTTTAAGCTTATTTATTTATTTTGAGAGAGAAAGTGGGGAGGGGCAGAGAGAGAGGGAGAGAGAGAATCCGCCCTGACAGCACAAAGCCTGATGTGGGGCTCAAACCTGCAAGCGGGGAGATCGTGACCTGAGCTGAAACCAAGAGTCAGGTGCTCAAACAACTAAGCCACCCAGGTGCCTCAGGTCAGTTGTACAGTTTAAAAAAGAAAAGAAAACGACAACTTCAGCTGTGGCTAGTAGGCTGTCAGGCACACATGCTACACACGCACCCAAAGAAAACCAGCTGCTAAGCCCACTGGAGAGGGTTTGGTTCTGATTCGCTTCTAAGCGTCTACAACACATTAGACACTATTCTCTCTCTCTCTCTCTCACACACACACACACACACACACACACGCACACGCACACGCACACACGGAGAACACACCCTACCCCAGGGCCTTAACCTGAGATGATTAAGACAGTGACAGTGGTGACTTGGAGGACATGCCAAGGGGGATATGAGAAGGGCATCTCTTTGGCTTGAATATCACTTGTGAGAATATGCCAGCTGGAACACTGAAAATCACTGGCTTACTCAAGAAAAACTGCCACCTATCCACAAACTAATAATGATGAAGAAGCGTGACCAACTAATAAATCAAGAAACCAAGATCAACTTAGCTAAAGAATAGTGGCAATTGAGGTCTACCCAAACTCACTTGGGCCAGTGACCTATACCCCTGAACCTGCCTAAGGGTTTCCTTGATTTTCCTCAATGTCGCTGGCTGGTTTAAAAAGGGCTTGCAAAATACTGGGTTATATGAACTGCAAATGTACAGTCATTTCCAAAGAAAGAAACTTCCATACTTGGCAACATGATTTACTTTCTGAAAGCTCAAAGAAGTACAATGACCTCTTAGAAGTATCTAGTTTGACTCATAAATGGAAGTAGAAGAAGAGCCCAACAACCTCCAACTTCTCCAAGTTACCACTGTGCAGCAGGTAGGACTGTCCTCACCGAGAGCCATTAGCAATGTGGCTCACACACACCGGCGGTCAGTGCTTTATACTGAACACCAGGGAGTGTGGGCTCACTCGTATTGCTCAGGGACCTTTTCCTGAACCTCTTTCTGATCGTGCTGGAGCTCTTTTAAAATGCTCATCCCCCCCGCCCAAATGAATAAAATATAATATATAAAATAAAATGCCTGCCCATCTCGGTTTAGCTGGAAGGCGACACTCCTGTGTCCCGGACATAGAAACATCGAATGCCCTACATCTTGCCCCTTTGGGTCTAGCTTGTGGGTCTAGCTTGGAGTGGGGGCAGAGCTCAGAAAGGAAAAGCCATCGCTGCAATCAGAAGCACCTCGATAAGGAACCTGGCGCATAAATCCAAGCGCAAAAGTCAAATAATAATTAAAAAAGAAGGGAGAGAAAGGAAGCCAGCCTGCGTTACTTTGTGGGATTCTACCCCATTAGTATGTGATGCTCGTTCACCCCGGCCAACAACTCCAAGTCAAAGAGACGAAAAGAGGACTCTTGTTAGAAAATAATTCATCGTGAAAATCAAAAAAGTGTGTTCCTGTAACTTGTTTCCCAGGAAAACTAACCAAGTTCTGTCAGAGAACATTGATTTCTGTAAATCTGGAGGGGCCCCGCTCCTTCCTCCTCCCCAGTGATAGAAACTTCTAACATCTGGGTTCTTCATGCATGGAATGCAAAATATTGATCGGGTTTTGTCAAAGCCTCCCCTTTAAAGTAGAAACGGACAAAGTACATTCACACACGCATACACATTCACAAATGAAAATACACAGGACTCATAATGAAGCTTCCTCAGGGGAGCAACACCTGTTACTATAAACACACGCTCACGCACCCCTCTTCCACGCACACGGTGCACCTCTACGCCTTGAGCAACTGAAACTCTGTGGCGGATGAGGAAAAGCGGCTCCCAGGCGTCCCTCTGAGCAAACGGACTGCCCTAGGGGAGACCACACACCTCCTGCTGAGCAAGGGAGAATCCCCACGGTGGGCACGCAAAACGAAACCTCCAGACACCTGCTGAGGGACACGGGATGTCATCTAGGTCCGGGAGACGGAAGGGCCTCTGCAGGGGAAGCTACCGGCCACAGTGTGCCTGGCCGGGGGCTCTAAATTTCCCCTCTGGGCAGGGACTACAAAGTCATCAGTACTTCCAGTGAGAAGAGATGGGAAGATGAGAGTCAGTTACGGATTCCCCACATATAAGTGGGCGCTGCACCCATTCAGAGCATTTACCGCTGAGCAAACACGACAGACACTTGTCGCCTCATGAGGGCCCGCCCACGAGGTGGGTAGCATGTGGCTCCTGTGCCTGGACAAACCCAAAACTCAGGGAGGTCATGTGACTCCCCTCAAGGTCTCAGAGAATATGGAAGAAACAGGGCTGGAATCTGGGGCTTGATGCCAAATCCGCAGCTGTCCAGCTATACTCTGCACTGACCGCAGGGGTCATTCTGGAACAGCAGGGTCCCCATACCGAGGTATTTGCCCTGAATGCCTAAAAAATAAATTGTTGCAGGTGTAATGCAACTGGGAATGGAGGCGGTTAATTTTTTAATCAGTGGTTGTGTTACAGTTTCAAACTTAATGTCACATTCTTAGGAAGGCTTTCAGAAGGTCAATCTAAATATATACGTATTTTCTGTTTAATGTTGGCTTTTCACCCACTCATGCCCTCATCCTTGGCACATGCTAATTTAGTCCTATTTCACTGTAGGAGCCCCGCAGACACCATAAGACACAAGCTCCAACCATCATTTATAAGAGCAAGTGAAAGGAAGTAAAAATGTTCCCTTAGATCAATCCATTTACGTTACTCTGACCTATTTTCTGGTTTCTAGGCCAGACTCCTTGTGCCCTGGACAAGCCATGAGTGTTCATTCTCGGTATCTGAGCTCCAAAGCTGAAGGTGAGACTTCCCGTGCCTATGTCGTTTCCCTTACCTGAATGACATCTCCTGGCTCCCAAGTCTCAGTATGAGCATTTCCTTGAGAGACATACAGTGTATCCTTTGAAGGAAACTAACAACAAGAAATCCAAAATACGGCCTCTTGCAGAATGCTGACACCTTCGCACAATAGAAATCATTCCACTCTGTTAGGGAAACTCCAGAAAGGAAAGGAAACTTACCAGGTATGTAGGGGTTTTCCCAAAGGAAGGGGCCCATCGGAGGATGAGGTCACAAGCCAAATGAGGGCGAGTTTCCATGACAGTCAAAGGAGCCTCTACACACAGAGCTTGGAAGCTTGAAAGAGACACGTGGTGGGTGAAACCACAAAGTGGGTCCCATAAGGCTAACATCAAACTGAAGACCCTCCAGAATCGACCCAAAGTTTCTAGGATCCGAAGATTAACCCTTCGCTACGATAATACACGGGTGGCGGTCCCCTGCCCCACTCATTACGACGCATTTCTTCTCTACTTTACTTTCCAGCTTTTACAGATGTCAACTCCCAAGTAAAAATAAAGGCCGCCACCTACTCCCGCATGTCTTCCTTCAATTCCATGCCAAAATGTCGCCAATAATGGTTGTTTACGGCGCACCGTGGATTAAGATATGCTGATGGAAAACCCTAACTCTGTGCTACCTCGGGCAAGTTATATATACTGTTGAGTCTCTCACATGCAATGAGGCAACAATAACAGAGCCTCTGCAGAGCACTGCCAGAAGGAGTCTATGGGATAACGCACACAAAGTCCTTAACACAGCGCTTGACGCAAGGCAAGCCTTTGTGAGAAGGCTATTACTATTATTGTTTGCCAAATTTGTTAAGGTTTGGGATTAGGGATTGAAATAAAGGTCTGACGAATTTACGTATTCGGTATTTCCCCTCCTTATAACCAACCTTGCCTTCCCCACTCCCTGGGACACCCCCTACCCCTTGCCGCAAAGAGGAATACCCAGTTGACTGCAAAGAAACCGTGGGTCTATAGGAACTGCAACGTGTAAGGGATAACGAACACACACAGGACCGACTTCTCGCTTGTAAGAGGTGCTTAATTTTAGGTCACTTGCCCAAAGTCATGTTGCTGGCACAGGCACAGACAAGATCCACACCCCAAGCCCAGGTCCTTGCCCAGAACCAGGTCTGTTTTAATGGGTCTCTCTGCCCTTGGCGGTGCCAATATACTAAAAATCGAGAGCCATGTTCTTTATCGTGTCTGCCAACATCCCAGGTGAAGACCAGGTGAAGGAAGGAGAGCTCAGCTGAAATGGCTGGTAGGCACCTCCCGGATTCCCTAGATTCGCTCTGAAGGATTTGCTTATTTCCATCTCCAACCCCGTGACAGTCAACATGGCAGAAAAAACATATGCCCGGTGGTCAAAACAGGTGCGTTACTTCATCTGGAAAATGAAGATGTTTTACTCGCCCTGTCTTCCTTGAGGGCAAGTTTCAAAACCACGTGAGAAAACAAATGTGAAAACCCTTCGGAGGACGTGCCCAAGTATTTGGTGCAGTCATCATCTTTCTACCCTGAGCCCAAATTTTGCTTCCTCACTCCTGACTGGCAGGCGCAACACCATGGACTTGGTTGTTAACTATCGGATGGTGTCCTAGCTCAGTGGTTCTCTAACCGGAGCGTGCACCGGAACACCTGAGGGCGTGTTATGCCTGGACTGTGGGGCCCGCCCCAGGGGTTTCTGATTCACCTGGTCTGGGGTGGAGACCAAGACTTTGCATTTCTAACAATCTCCGGGGAGACGCTGATGCTGCTGGTCTGGGACCACATTCTGAGAATCGCTGCTCTTGACGGCAACTGCCATGGAACAGAAACCTGAGTCAGAACAAATACGCGGAGATATTCCCCCTGTAAGGAGAAAATTTTCCAGAGTCTAAGAGCTCTGCACCTGCCTTTTCCCAGAGTATTTCCGATTCCAGCAAACTGCACTAGATAAATCATGTGAAGCCGGCACACAAGAAGTCACCTCTTTAATGAACAAGTCACTCGGAAGCAGCTGCCTGCTACCGGCCTGCTCCAGATACTTCATAAAAGTAGGAATTGGCCCTATTCATCTCTCTCCCCGCTTCTGCACCTGCAGTCTAAAACTTCCCAGGGCTGCTGCTGAAAGCGTGACTCTTGATGGCGAGGCATGAGGCATCACTTTTTCCTCGTAAGCTCTGCATCCTGCTGAATGCACCTGTCCAGATGTCTTGCTGGAATGAAGCCCACGAAAGAATTTCAAGCAAATACAAGAAAAAATAAAAGGTCTTTAAAATTCCTCCCACGCTCTTGAACTTTCTGGCTGTCGCTGCTCAGAGCATGAATTTGGCGCTCAAACCTGGAGGTTTCTCTTAAGCTCCCATCATTTGCTGACAAATACCCTCATCACCTTCGTGATGAGAGAAGACAACAGGCAGCCAGGGTGAGATGGACCTGGTTGGCGGGGGCGGGGGGCGGGGTAGGCAGTGAGCACACACAGGGCTGACTTCTCCTTTAGAAGAGGTGCTCATTTAAAAAAAAAAAAAGAAGAACTTTTTTAATGTTTATTTTTGAGAGAGAGACAGAGCATGAGCGAGGAAGGGGCAGAGAGGGAGGGAGACACAGAAACCAAAGGAGGCTCCAGGCTCTGAGCCGTCGGCACAGAGCCCGACGCAGGGCTCGAACTCACAAACTGTGAGAGCACGACCTGAGCTGAAATCAGACGCTCAACCGACTGAGCCACCTAGGTACCCTGAGGTGCTTCATTTTTATTTCGTTCTACTCTTGAAAGAGAAAATGGGAAGGTGACAAGGCAGAAGATCCAAATTCCCTCTGAACAAACGTCTCTGACGCTGGTCACTGTGGCTGCTAAGGCACTGGACCCTTTGTCCTTAAGTTCCATGGATTTTGTGGGAAGTCAAAGAAGATGGTGACGCTTGTGGAAGGGGGACGAGGGGCAAGTTAGGTGAGAGGAGAAAGGAGGAAAAGGAGTGGCGTCTGAGTCGAGAGGTCAGGAGATGGCCGGCTGCAGAGGGGATGGCCACGTGGCAAGAGGGGATATGGTTGTGCGAATGATGACACGGCTACTTTCTCTGCCCTGCTTTCGGGTCCCCCCATAAATAACCCAGACAAACACCCAGTGCACTGGGTTTTGCTCTCCTTCCCCCGCTCCGTAGGTCTCATTAAAAGCCGATATTGTTCGGCCTCAAGATGGAGAGCTCAGCATGGATTTTACTGAACGTTAAATCAACCAGCAAGCGTAGCCAGCAAACTCTGTGGCACTTTAACTTTAAATAATGCAATAATTATTGAATTTCCTTTTTATAACTGAAGTGCTGGAATGTAAACAATGGGGCCGTAATTGCAGGAAGGGGGGATCAATAGAGGCAATCGTTTTTCAGCCATGTTAATTGTAAATACAATTGCTCCAAGATGTCAGCCTTGTTCTTCTTGCTCCCAGAATCATCCTAACGGATGACAGAGTCCAACTTTCCCATTACAGCTGTTCGTTCCTTTAAGAGGTTCTCAATCAGGTCTGATCAATCTGTCAAGATAATGCATGGAGTAAGTAAGACTCTTCCAAACACAGGCTCCCAATCAATAGCCCGGACCAGCTTAATGAGGTGGGGCTAAGGCCCAGAGGGAGGTAACGGCCCCCAGCTTGCGCCTAGGTTTGGCAGGCCGGTTTCCTCGCATGGCCCTGATAAACAGATCAGCCCTTAATGAGGACATTAGTTATGCATGCTTCAGCAAGCAGCAAGACATCCGTCCCTTGGGACAGACGGACAGAAAACAAAATAGATTAACAGAAAACAATATGGTGCCAAATTAGGTCTAACTGAAGACTTTTCCCTCCTTCTTCTGTTTTCCTTAATTGTCCAGCAGAGTGGAGGACATCAATTAATCATTCCAATGGGCATGAGCTCAAAGAATGGGAGTACCATTGGGCTGGATGATCTCTGGGTTTCTGCTACCCTCCTTTGGTTGCCATTCATTACGAGTGCCCTCACCTCAACATCATTTCCAGATCACAAGGGCGGCCTCTCACAGAAGGGTCCCCACACCAATCAACAGGAGAGAATGAAGACATGGCTGAAGTCTGACAGCCATACTGGAGGGGCCAAGAACTGAAGATGGACAAGAACAAACCTGCCACTCCTCATGGTTGACACTTGTTTCTGAGATCAAGTCTTGGTCTTCAGAATGGTTATTCCCCCACAGAAGAAGAGGTGGAAAGTCGAGAGTCTGGAATCTCATTTCACATGACCAAGCACTGTCTGCAGGCCACACATGTGGTGAGGGCCTCTGGGCTCTCAAAAGGCTAATGTGGAGGGCTTCACGGGGAGGCTGAAGAGCTAACTTTCCCCCCTGAGGCCATTGTGCAGCACCGCATCTGCTCCCGCTGACTGGTTGGGAAGAGCGCCCCCGTGGAAGTCTGGGAGAAAGACCGTGCTAAGGGAAGGTCTCACCCAGAATATAGCAGTTCCTTCTCCCAGAGGCTGGGTTTCCTAGAACCCAGGGGTTCTCAAAGTTTGGCTCCCGGACCAACAGCATCAGCACTCCCTAGAAACCCCTTCAGAACCCATCCAGACCTACAAGGATCTGGCCCAACAATCTGAGTTTTAATAAGCTCTCCAGATGATTCCCATGCAAGCCCGTTTAAGGGTCACTGTCTTAGAGAGGGGGTGGTACGTAAGGCAGCTCTGAGCAGGGATGATCTAGAAAACAGTGTTTCTGGTCCTCTGTAGATCAGAAACAGTGCCAGGTGTCTAAGATGTAGCTAGAAACCTGTATTTTCCCTCAGGTGTGGATCGGGGCCCGCCACCCATCTGCTTCAGAACGCAGAGCCTCTGGAAGTAATGACACCAAAGGAATGAGGCCTGTGTGAAAAGTCCATTTTATTAGCAGGGAAAGATCACGGAGTGGGCCATACCACTGAATTGCAAGAAGTGAACAGTCTCATTATGTGACTGAAGTAAAATGAGAATAACCAGGTCTTTGTAAAGATGTCAGGATGAGCACAATATAAGAAAATGAAGATACAGCTGGAAAGATCAGATCTCTCCTTTGTGCAACCGCCCAGCTCACAGGCCACTCCTTCTCCAAAGCCTTCCCTAACGCGCTGACTGCACCTCTCTCCCCAACTCTGGGCCCTGAAACCCACCGGGAGCAACCTCCAGGCCGGACTCATCTTCCTGGCTTACAAACCACCATCTGCCCCGCTGCTGCCCCATGAACAGCAAGTCACAGGCCAGGAGACCAAGCTGCGCCTTCTGTGTCAGCACAGCTCCTGACCCGCAGTAGGTTCTTGAAAGTGGTTGGCTGCAAGTCTGAGCCAACAAGGAAAAGCCTCCAGTGCTTCACTGCTACTCTTGATCTTTAGCTTGCCGACCTCTCTAATCTAGACCAGACTCCCTCCCTCCCCCTCATCTAGACCAGACTCCCTCCCTCCCCCTCAGTGGTCAACCGCCACTCCATTCCACACTTGACATAAAAGCAGCCTCCTGGCACTTCCCACCTCACCCACCAACCCTGCTCTTTCTGGAGCGGAAACCATCCTGAACACCCCCTCCACCCGCTGAACTGCTGCCTGTTCTGCAGGCAGGTCGATGGCGCCCCTACAGGACGCCCTCCCCCATCACACCCAAGCTAGCACTCTCGTCTCCATGCCTCTGGGGTCCTGTGGCAGGAAGGAGCCCCACCTGTGGGTACCACGATCTGGTACGGCCTTCACTTGGCCTCCACGTGGCCTCTACATTCCTTGATGACCGAGACTGGAGGCTGGGACTGAGAGAATAAACACGTTTATTCTACTGTTTACTGCTCACTTGGGTAAGGTTTTACAGCAGGCTGTCATTACCGCGAATGGCTATACTCAGGGACTTCATTTCTCAGCCTATGAATCTCAGAAGCCCTTCTCCTTCCGCACTCCAAATCCACCAAAATGTCCCCAGCCAGAGAACAAGTTAGCTGGTCACCATCAGTGTATCCTTCCATTTCCGTCTACGTATTTACATATTTAGGATCGCTTTGCTCTTTCACGAGACCTCATTTCCTGTTCAACAGACAAATACTGCGAGACTCGGATGTGTTGAGAAACATCTAGAAGAAGATCACAGAGGGCAGGGACAGAGAGCAAACTCCAACAGATGCCTCCTGGTGGGGAGTGACTCAAGCCATCAGGACTCCGACGACGAGCTGGCAGTGTCCACTACCACACCTTTACAGACAAAACCAATTTAGTACATATTTCAGTTCTAAACATACAGTGTCTCCAAGAGCCAATGGAGAGGCGTGACTGTGCACAGACACCCGAAAGGAGACGGCTGAAGGGGTATTCCTGAGACATCTGCCGATCTCCAGGTTGGAAAAGTCAGGACAAGGACATTAAAAAAAAAATGCACACATTTATCTTTTCTTTTCTTCCCCAGCATTCCATCTTCTTCCACAACTGATGGCTGCTGAGAGTGGCTGTGGCCTCGACCCTTGATTCTTGTCACTCCCTAGAGAGCCAGTTACACCTACTTTCGTGTATTTCCAAACTGTGAGACCCATAGGGAAGGGAACGTTCTCCACCGGGCTCAGATGGGCTGCTTGCCCTCGCTGGTCTATGCCCCAACTCTAGACCCCCGGCCTGGTCGCCGGCCGCCATACCCTCCCCAGGGGTTCCAAGCACCAGGGTTCAAAGGCACCACCTCCTGCTTCTGCTCTCAAGCTCCCAATGGAATGTGGCTGTGAGGCTAGTCAGAGAGACTTTTTTTCCCAAAGTTACTTCATTTTATTTTTAATTTTTTAATGTTTATTTATTTCTGAGAGCGACAGAGAGTGAGCTAGGGAGGGGCAGAGAGAGAGGGAGACACAGAATCTGAAGCAGGCTCCAGGCTCCGAGCTGTCAGCACAGAGCGCAACTCGGGGCTCACACTCACAGACTGAGAGATCATGACCTGAGCCAAAGTCGGACGCTCAACCGACTGAGCCACCCAGGCACCCCTCCCAAACTTATTTTAAATGGTAAAAAGGGACGCTTTTTTGTTTGTTTGTGTTTTTTTTACCAGCCATTGACCAAATCATCCTCTCCTCACAGTCTACAAGTTCATTCTATTTCAGAAAGACCAACCAACAGTGAGGAGACGGGAACGGCCCCAAGAGAAGATTTGCCAGGGGGCACAATTTCATTCCAGAAAGAGGATCATTTACAAATCCTGCTAGAGAACTGCAGGAAAATTCAAGCTCCAGAAAACTGCGTCTAAAAAACTGGCAACTGGGAAGATTTCTTTGAACAAAATGGCAGGCTTCGGAGAAGGCCGGAGGGAAGGAGAGCAAGGAGACTGCCACGATTTCCAGCTTTGGGGCGCTGGGACGCTGAGGGCATGCATTATGCACATTAGTAGTTACTGTGTTTCTGGGGCACGGTGACATCTGGACACAAACCTGCCAGGGCTCTCTTCCCGGGGAGACGGTATTAAGACAAAGCCAATCGCTCGCCACCACGGCAACTGGCAGGTGGCGTCTTTGGAATCTCAAACCCAGTAACCTGCTGGGCAGGTATTAACACAAACCACAGATACTTTTTTAGCGGATATTTTAGAGGGCTAAGTCTTAAAATTCCAACCTCTCAATGTCCTTTCCAGATTGTGTCATGATGACCTGAAGCCAAAGGAACCAAGACTCAATCCCAATTTCTGGGAAAACCTGTATTTTTACGATCTTTAGTGGTCTTTCAGCTTTGGATTCATTCATTCCCCCTCTGTCTCTCCATATTCCTGTTCCTTGCTTCCTCGACATGGCAATGAAGGGATGATTAATCTCTGAATGCTATTTTTTAATGTGTTTGTTTGTTTGTTTATAGACAGTGAGAGAGTATGAGAGAGCACACGCATGCAAGAGCGTGTGAGCAGGTGAGGGGAAGACAGACAGAGAATCCCAAGCAGGCTCTGCACTGTCAGCGCAGAGCCAGATGTGGGGCTTGAACACACTAATGCTGAGATCATTCCCTAAGCCAAGAAGAAGAGTAGGGCACTTAACTGACTGAGTCACCCAGGTACACCATGAACCTCATTTTCACCATTCTCTGTACATAAGAAAAGTCATCTACTAAAATGGTTTTCATCCACCACTCCCTTGTACCACCCTTGTCTCCTGCTCAGTCTCTCAGTGGTCCCTCTCTCTCTCCCCTTCCCTCTCTCTCTCTCTGTGTGTGTGCGTACGCGCGTGTGTATGTATGGGGGTTGGTTCATGCCATTCCACCCTGTACCTACTTCCATTCCAGCTCAACCAAATTCTGCTCTCCTTTCTGAGTACCCCATCTCTCATCCTATTTCTGTCTACAGGAATTCCTTCTACTCTGAACATGGAGACTTCATCTCTCAGCATATCTCTTCCCACTGACACTTCAGGTGCTGGTTATCAGCATTATGTAGGTGGCCTATTCTCCAGTGAGACCAGAAGGTTCCTGAAGACAGAGATTACGTGCCCTCCTACTGGACACACAAGAGTCAGGCTATTCTGTATCAAGAACACGGGCAGAGATCAGGAGCCACAGAGAGAAGAGGGGGCTCTGACACTAAGCTCCCTCCTCAAGGGTGAATAACACCACCTCACAATGAGGGGCCATGAGACTCCAGTGAGTAAACTGGTATGATGTACTTCCTAATGGCCAAGCAAAAAAAAAAAAAAAAGTTTTTAAAAAGTGGTCAGGTGATGAGAATTGGTCGGAAGGAGCACTTGAAGACTCAGAAAACCTTCCCCACAATCTGATTTCATTGGGGTCCTAAGTGTACACAAAGATGAATTAATTACTTGACGGCCTGTTCACTTACCTCGCTAATGAAATCACGGGTTTTTCAGGGAAGAACCTGTGAGGAGGACTGGCTTGCCTCTGGGTGTGAGAGCTACCGGTGCCAGCTGCATTCCCCAGCGCCAACATGACTCATGAGATGACACAAATTGCCAGTGGGCTTTGTTATTATGTGACCTTCAGCAAGTCACCCTTCTTTCCTGCTTCAGTGATAAAAATCTGGACGGCAATACTAAGAAGCTCCTTCATGGCATTACCGTGAGGAATGACGGCGGCGCACAGCTCATAATGACCAGGAAGCACTTTGTCTTTGTAGAGAGCTACATTACTTAACATTTAGAATAATACCCACTGTTTCAGGTTGAGAAAGCATTCAGATTTTAGCTAAACTGAAGGCTGAACATATCCACTAATGAGCAGTGTCCTTCCCAGAGAAACATTGAAAGCTACTCAGTCTACTGAATAAAATGACTAGCAGTACATTAGTGAGAAGCTGAGGCAGGTTTAGTTACCATGAAACCAGGGTCATTGCATTCAACATCTAATAAGCAAATTCTTAGGATCACAAAAATAAACCAGGGCCAACTGAGCCAACAACAACTGCCTTTGGATAGAATGATTTCTTGGTCCACAGTTTCCCCAGAATCCAGAAAAATCCAATCTCTTAACAGGATGTTTCTATCATTTAGGTGAGGAGTCTGGAAGTACCTGGACAGTACCTACTTCAGGCCTTGAAGGACCATACGGCCTCTGCTGCAACTGGTGAGCTCCGCCAGCACCGCATACGAGTGGTGCTGGGCAAACGTTAAGATCCCATGCAGACCCGTGTTCCAATAAAACTTTATATAAAAACCAGGGACAGGTTAGATTCCCTCCTCTGGCAGTGATGTGCTGACTCCTGATGAAAAACCATGTAAAATTTACTCATTTGCAGTATCCGTGAAGAGAGGGGAGAACACACACACATACTTTGTTGAGCAAAATAAGTTCCTTCCAACTTGTCAAAACACAGCAAGAGTAAGGCTTGCAAACTTGATATCGAAATAAGCAGTTTCCGAGTGAAGGCCAACAATAACTCAAGTGCCATTGAACTGGGAATTGTGAAACGGCTCCCGAACAATTAAACTTCACCCCTCGCTTTCAGGCTTTCGAACGTAAGAACTTGCGTGCAAGTGTGTTCTCTGCCCACGGCACTCCTTCTCAAATGCTGCATCTCATCCTATAAACACGGTGAATAATGCGACAGGAATAAGTTAGGGTTATACATTTATTCAGAACTAAACAATACCTGTAACTGAGTCAACTTTTAACTAATCTAATGATGGAGTTACTAACAACAACAAAAGAGTAAGCTTCTTCTATGCCCTCGAGTAGCTGAAAATAATGCAGGTTTGAAAAGCAAGGGAGCAAAATGAAAAGGGGAAAAAATAGGTCACTCTCATCCCTGTGTACCTTCCTCCGCATCCTCTTACTTTCTGAGCATCTCTGGAAAGGAGAATGCGGGCCATGATCTTGACATCCAGCAATGAGCGGTCACGAAGTCTGGATTTAGAAAGAGAAAACATCTGAATGTTTTCTCAATAACACCATCTCCATGAATCCAGCCCTGCCTAGATTTCGAACCGTTTGGCCTTCATTAGTTCAAATGGTTCTCACAACTGCCTTGCGAAATTAAGTGGACGCAGATGCCTTTCCTCGCCGTCTAGCCGACAGAGGAGAGAGTTAAGTCGCAGACGGCAAACGGCCGGCAGCTGGGGAAGCCTGCAGGTATGAATCACAGAACTCTGAGAGTTTTCAAAAATTCTTCATTAACGGTTAACACTGTGAATTTCCAGGGCACCTGGGTGGCTCAGGAGGTGAAGCGTCTGGCTTTGGCTCAAGTCATGATGTCGCGGTTTGTGGGTTCGAGCCCCGTGTCGGGCTCTGTGCTGAACAGCTCGGAGCCTGGAGCTTGCTTTGGATTCTGTGTCTCCCTCTCTCCCTGCTCCTCCCCTGCTCACGTCCTATCTGTCTCTCAAAAACAAATAAGTGGTAAAGAAAAATTTTTTTAAATAAATAAAACCTGTGAATTTCCAGGACAGGACAGGACAGGGGGAAGGGAAGGGGGAAGGGGAGAAGGGGGGAAGGGGGGGAAGGGAAAGGGAGGGGGGGGAAGAGGGGAGGGGCGGGAAGGGAAGGGAAGGGAAGGGAAATCACTGGGCTGGCTACACATTCCCTCAGTCTGACAATTACCGAGTTAAGATGGAGCAGGTGCCTTCCAAGCTAGCACTGGTGCCCATTTACGTCAATGTATTGTCCCTGTAGGCGCCTAGGCTGTGCCATGTGTACCGGTGGCTTGGGAGTGAAGGCCATGGAAGCTGGCCCGAGGCCCTTTGAGTCCTGCTTCAGTGGTGGTCACACCATACTGTGCCACCCTATGAATAACCCAGTACAAAAACCCTTCTGAAACACAGTGCCGCTTGAGTAGCACGTCACAGAGCACACGGCTAGGGCTGAGCTACACCAGACTCGCGTGGTACGGGACTTCAGAATGAATGTGGCTTCATAGGGGAAGCCAACTTAATTCTGCCAAGGAGTTAATATTTGCTAATTGGTAGAAAAAGGTAAAATTAATGAGGACATTAACATAGCTATTTAAAAACAGCTCCATGTTTCTCCCATTGTAACACATGGAACTATCAAGAAGTAATTGAGGGAAAAGGACACTGTCAATTCTCAATTATCTGCATGAATGAAGCGCTCAGTGACACGGATAATCCAAGTCATTTACATTTGGATTTAGAAAGTAACATCTTTTTCCTTTGGAAAACTTACCTTCCTAATTACAGCTTGCCGAATGTGAGAGTGAAATCAGTTTACCTTCTGCGCCAAAGCAGAAAGCTGCTGGGAAGGGTACAGAAACCACCACGGGCTTCAGACCTGCCACAGATAACCCAAGGCAAAGAAACCATCACCCGCAGTGGTTGTCTAACGTGGTGGTCATTAGCCACATGTGACTATATTTGTATTAAATAAGAAGTTCCACCACTACACATGCCACACTTCAAGGGGCTACTAGCCACGAGTGGACAGCATAGATACAAAGCATCTCCATCATCAAAGAAAGTTCTAGTGGACAGCAGTGACTTCTCAGTCTGTGGTGACCCCTAGTTTCCTGGATTAAGTAGAAAGCTGTGTGAGGGGTCGAAAGCAGGGGAATGCAGGGGATGCTATACTGCCACCTTTTCTAGAAACAAAAGGGAATTGGAACACCTGACTCGCTCAGCTAGTTTAATTTCAAGCCCTGCAATGTAGACTCTGTCTAGGGAATAGCACAAAAAATACGCATTTCATTCTAAGTAAAATGAAGCTTTTTAATTAACAAAGCAGAAACCAGTGGATAAAAGGCAAGGCAGGAAAGCCTGATGCTAGGCAAACATTTACCATCAGCACCCGCACCTTGTGTGGCCACAGCCTGGGTGCCCGCTACAGGCAAGCAAGGGGAAGAAGGCAGCCCGGCACGCACACACGGCACGCACACACGAGGGGCCTGCTCCACAGGGGGCCGCTCAGGTGCCACTGGGGGCGGTGTCAGGCCCGGTGGCACTTCACATCCTCATTAATTATCTTGAAAGGAGAGGGTTAGTAAACAGCAAGTTAATTAAATTCTCAGATGATGCTAATTTGGGAGGCTTTAGGAAGACTGGCAAGGGCAGAGGCAATATAAATGGGACCCGGATGGGTTAGAAGAAGGAGTGGAAAATAAAATTAAGCACCGGCTCACCAAACACTGCTTGAACTACGTCTTACGGAAGAGCCAAAATACGTCCTAAAAGGAATTTATTTGGAAAATAGTTGTGTTAAAATGAAAAGTTTTGCAACGTCTGAGGCATACAATCAGAAAGGGAGCAAAAAAAAAAAAAAAAAGGCTTTTTAAAAGATTTTTAATAAAAGCATTTATGTGCACTTAGAAAAAGGTCTGGAAGGAACACCACCCGGTAAAAGTCACTACCCTTAGGAGGCGTGGTCATGGAAAAGGAGACGTCGGGGGGTGGGGGGGGTTCCACTGTTTTCTTCATGTTCTTTTTAAACTGATGAAACATCTTTGCAACTAGCACACATTTTGAGGATTTTAGCTGTTTTTGTTTGTTTTTTTAAGCTTTTTGGTTTGAAATAATTTTAGATGGACAGAAGAGGGGCAAAGAACTCCACGTACCCTCCACTCAGCTTCCCTACTGTTAACATCCTACATCTTACCATCTGAGACACTGGTCCAAACCAGAGAACTGACACTGGTACAATACTATCATTAAAGAACAATCTTCATCCCACCCGTTTTTCCATTCATGCTCCTGTTCTGATCCAGGGTCCCACACTGCATTTAGTTGCTGCACTCCTCCAACCTCTGAGAGTCCTCCATCTTCTGTGACCTAGACACTTCCAAAGGGCTCTGGTCAGATATCTAGAAAAGCACCACTCAGTCTGGGCTTGTCTGATTTTTTTTAGGATTACAGTGAGGTTTCTAGAGCTTTTGGAAAGTACCCTTCCCAATGCCTCATCTCAGGGCTATGTGACATCAACCGGACTTACCACTTACCTCCGGTGACTGTCCATCACTTAGTGAAGGAGGGCCCCTTCCTGCCAGGCTCACCCACTGGCAAGCTATCCCCTCTCCCATTCCAGCTGTAATCATTAGAAGTGAATCACTAAGTCCAGCCCACAGTCGAGAGGAGGGGAATGAAGCTCCAGCTTCTGGTTATTACGTCATTAATACAATATCTTGTAACAGAGAGAAGCTACTCCATGCAGAAAGAAGTATCTGGTGAAAATGTCTATCTACAAAGTCTTGAGAGTTGCTGTTGTTGTTCCGAATGCTTGGATTCACAACAACACAGATGACTAAATGCCCACAGCTGCAGAGTCCCTGCTCTATACGCCAGGCAGCACTCTGCATACTTACACACACGAACTTATTTAATCCTCACAACAGCCTGATGAAGGGGATGCAACAGTCAACTCCACATTACAAAGAGGTGAAATCTCCTGCTCACATTAACACAATTATTACATGGCAGGGGCAGGATTCAAACTCAGGCCTCCTGGCTCTAGAGATTATGCTGTCTAGAAACCTCTGGGCTTTCTTGCTTCACCATATACAATTCAAACGTATCAAACTAGTTAAACAGAGCAGCAAAATATAATTGAGAGAGAACACTGACATGGGCAAGATGTCAAGAACCAAATGGGTCGAGGCTTCTCTGGAGAGAAGCACACTCAGGGGGGGCGTTCAGAGGGTCAACAAAACTGAAGCAGCCGTCCTCCACCTCCACAGCATGACAAGGAACACAGAGCACCTGAGCTGGTCAAAGGACTTCCGCATTGACAAGTATGCAAGATGCTCAGAATCTAAGGACCACGACACTTATGGGCAGCTCAGCCCTGTCTGTCATAGAGACAAGCTGGGAACGGTCTCCTCCTCTTACTTCTCCGACTCTCCTGAGGCTCACTGTGGCAGAGACAGCAGTAAAGTAGAGGTCAGGACTGGAGCAGGTCTGTTCGGCTGTGGAGGGAGTGAGGATGCCAAGACAGAGAGAGGCCAACAGCCCAGACAGCATGGGGAAACTTGGCCCAAGACCCCAAGATCTATAACATTGGCTTGTTTAATCCCAACTGTTAATGATTTTATATTCTGACATCAAAAGAAAAACAAACAAACAAACAAACAAAGAAAAGAAATGAGTTGCTTCTAGAAAAACAGGCAAGTGTGGAGAAGAGCTGCTCCTCTGCCCCCGAGTACCCACACCATTCGGTGCCCACACTGCTCCTAACCATTATCGTCTGCCACACAGAGGAAAATGAAGAAGTGAGCAGGAGGCAACGCATGCTCCCTTCCTGCATACCTACCCCACGCTGTCTTCTCCAAATATCTGGCATTTGTTTCTCCTCCACTTAACCCTGCCTTGCTTTGTTCTCGGATTGTCTCAATTGCAAAACTTTGCCTTTAAAATGGCACTAACAAAGAAGCACATCACACAAATTATCCCACCACCACGGTGATCCCACCTCACACGGGGGCAGAGAGCAGATCATCCGTCAACACCCAGGGTCACAGGAGAGGAGACGAGCAGGGATGGTCCCTGGCTTTCCTCTCGAGGGAAGCGTACCAGTCAACACAGTCGGCCTCTGTTGAAACATGTCCACCAAGCTAGATCTTAAGGAACACAGAACCACCTCCTCTTAAGACAGGGTCTCAGTGCCAATTTTAAAAGCATTATACTCAATGTAGAGGAGAGCTATTATCAGCAGTTGGTGTCTGGGTGCTTACTACCTGCCAGGTACGGGTCTAAGGGCTGTTCTAAAAAGAAATAGATTTGGCACCAACCACCCTAGAGATAACTCCTTAACATGTCACTGTATTCTCTTCCACGCACTGTTTCAATGTTTTACGTCATCCAGAAAAAATAAAATAGCATTCAAGAGGGACATATTTCCTGATTTTTAATGGAGCCAAAACCTGAGAATTATGGCCTAGAGCATTATATGTGGCAAAAATCTGAAGTCTTTGAGCAGGTATTTGTTAGCACCTAGAAAAGCGATGAATCACTAGAAGTAAACACAAGTTCGCCAAGTACAGAACAAGAGACTTCTTTCCTCAACTCTTCCCCTGTTCCCCCGAATAATGTCCCTACTGCTTTGATTACTGATATTGAGCCGATAAGAGCAGTGGACTGCCAGAGGGAACCTACTGACATGTGACTCTGTCTCTCATGATATTCTTGTGAACAACCTGTAAACAGTAGGATGTGATTCTAGGACGGCAGGGCGCCTCTGCACTGAGCAATGCTGACCCAAAGAACAGTGACCACGTGTCAGAGTCAACCTGGAGGAAAAGGTCTGGAGGGGATGGTCATTACTAACGGGACTCCTCTTGTCTAATATCTCTAATGAGATGTGTGCAGAGACAGGAGTCATGCCTGTCGGCGCCCAAAACACAAAAAACCAAAACAAAAGAAACATAAATAAAACCAAAACTCTTAGAAGCCACAGAGAGAAACAGGTAAATTAGAAAACATTTTAAAAAGGAGACTGAGGAGAATTATCAGACTTTACCACCAGAGACTACAAAACTGGAAGAACTAAGACAGTTCTGTACGGTCCTGAGGGCAAATTAACAGCACAAGAGAAAGTCTAGGACCAGATCCAGATATGAATTTAGTGTGTGACATGGTGGCATTTCTAAGCACTGCAAGAAAGGATGGGCGGATGCTTAGTAAATGGGGCTGGGATGGACAACTAATTGAGAAAAAAATAAACATGGAAGAATCCTTGCCTCACAATATATACCAAAATAAACTCCAGACGGATTACAGAGTTTAGTGTCAAAACATTGAACCATAAAAGAACTAAATGGGGATAGAAGTGAACCTGATCTTGGCAGGGTAAAGGGATTTCTAAGCTTAACAAAAGGGAAGGGAATAGAAATGAAAAGATCTGATGATATAAAAATTTTAAGCTTTGGAATCTCAAAATATACCATCAACAGTAAAAGATAATGATGAATGGAGGAGGCCATGGAACTGTACAGAGAGCAAATACATGTTTCCTACCTTTGATATCAAAAGAGCACTTTTAACTTATTTGTTTATATTATGTACTTACTAAAATTTTAGTTTTAATAGTGGAAAACTGAAAAAAAAAAAAAAATCCTGACAACCAAACAGAGAAGGAGGTAAATAATCATGGCACCTTCCCACAGCGGTGCATTGTGCGGCTATGCAAAATCACGTTGTTGGGAAACATTTAGGGATATACAAGAAAACCAAACACCGTAAAGTTCTTCAAAGCCATTTACGAGGTAGGTGTGCGCTGCTCCGGGGCACCTGGGGGCTCAGTTGGTGGGGCGTCCAACTCCAGCTCAGGTCAGGATTTCATGGTTCGTGAGATCGACCCCACCTGGTGCTCTCTGCAGTCAGCGTGGAGCCGGCTTCAGATCTTCTGTCCCCTTCTCTCTGCCCCTCCCCCGCTCGCGCACTCTTTCAAAAATAAATAAGCCTTTTTTAAAAAAGGCCATTTACAAGATATAAACACAGCATTATTTAAATTCTACTAAATAACGTCACATCTATACAGACAAGGCTGAAATCACAAATGTTGAAATGTTTAAAATCAAAACCATCTTTAGGGAGTGAGGTTGGGGACGGTTCTCTTTTTTGAGTTTCTCTACATTGCCAGAAGTTTTGTTTGTTTGTTTGTTTTACAATGGATAAGAAACGCTGCTGAATGCAAGGATAAAAATAAATGGAAAAAATATATAAATACGAATTTACTGTTCCATTTCCATATATGATACATTTGGAAGGGCAGTCAGCTATGCTGAACAGTGGAATAAACAGGATGAAGGAAAACAGCAATTTACATTAAGTCCTGTCCTCAGGTCTGGGGGGACAGGGAGACCTGCTTCAATTGTCAGTTCTATGAAAACACAGGGCGTGAGCCACACCCTCATCATTTCAGGGGAACACAAATTCCAGAGGAGCGAAGGGTCTGATCGGGCTGCTTAATGAAAGAATAGAACCTTAATGATTCAGGGTCTTTTTTTTTTTAATTTGTTTTTTAACATTTACTTACTTACTTACTTATTTATTTAGAGACAGAGAGAGAGAGAGAGAGAGTGATCAGGGGAGTGGCAGAGAGAGAGGGAAACAGAATGTGAAACAGGCTCCAGGCTCTAAGCTGTCAGCACAGAGCCTAATGCGGGGCTCGAACCCATGAACAGTGAGATCATGACCTGAACTGAAGTCGGACGCTGAACCGATTAAGCCACCCAGGCATCCCTTCGGGGTCTTTATCAAGGAAGAAGAAAGACCCCCTATAATCACTGAGGTCTCACCATCCCATGAGGAACAGCCCATCCCATAATGAGCATCATCACCCAGGAGACACGCAGGTCAGAAGGAGGTGATGGGACGGCAAGGAGTGTGGAAGCCACTTCATACCAACGACTAGTTACAAATGCTACGGATGTGTACTCAGCAGAACACAGAAGGTGCCTGCACAGTAACAAATAACAAAAAGAGCAGGGGGCACTTGGCGAAATAAACTATGGCACCTTCGCACCTGGGTATACTGTGCGGCTGGTAAAAATCATGTGGTATAAAAACATTTCGTGACATCGAAAAAGCACTATTAGCAAAGTTCCAAGAAGCCATTCGCAAATACATACAGCTCCATTTACGTTCTATAAGATAGTAACATCATAAGGAAGACTCTGTTACCTGAGAGGAACAGGAAACAATGGTCTCTACCTTTGCAGAGAAGGAAACAGACAATACCTTGACAGAGAGCATTTTTACCGATTCAAGTACCCCTACACTCATTTATGTAAAGAAACTAGAAACATTCAGAGAAGCTGAAAGACCGTTGCTTAGAAATATTTTTATAAGACATTCTTTCATCAGGGTCAGTATTTCCTAAATGCCCTTCAAGGACCGGGTGAGTCAGGAGCTTGCTAGAAACACGGACCCCTTGTATTTCCCCAGCCCAGATTCAGAGAATCAAATCATGGCCAGAACCTCAGAATCTGTACTTTACGTGGTTCACCAGCTGATTCTGAAGCATAGATTTGGAAACCCTTGGGAAGATGACATCTTTAATAGATTTTTAGGAAATGGTGTTGTTTTTAAGGCAATACAGAAAGGAACAAAAAAGTAACACATCACTAAAGTTTATCACCAAGATAAATATTTTTGGCCAGCAACCATCTCCACACTTCTATTCCACACATACAATATATCACAATTTGACATAAATGGAATCATCTGTAGGTGTAACGTTTGTATACTATGTTAGAGCCTTCTTTCCAACTAGAAAGTCCATATGCACAACCATTTATAACAGTTGCACAGCAATCCACAGCAAGGACTTGCTATAATGATTTTAACCAGTCCAGCTGACCGGTTTACAAACTGGAAGGAAGGAAGCAACGAAAGGAAAGAGGGAGAGAGGGAGGGAGGAAAGGAGGATGGAATGGAGGGAGGGGAGGGAGGGAGAGGAGGAGAGGAGGAAGGAAGGAAGGAAGGAAGGAAGGAAGGAAGGAGGAAGGAAGGAAGAGAGGGAAGGAGGAAGGAAGGAAGAGAGGGAAGGAGGAAGGAAGGTAGAGAGGGAAGGAGAAAGGAAAGGAGGAAGGAAGAGAGGGAAGGAGAAAGGAAAGGAGGAAGGAAGGAAGAAACAGTGCTCTGATGAAGAATATTTCAGCCGTATCGATGCCTGGGAGGGTCTCATCAAAGAGCAAGCCCCCTTCACATCTGGACAGGCATCGGCAAAGAGTTACAGTAAGCTCCCTGCTCCCCAACAGCACACGTGAACAAGTCTATCAATTCCCTCGTGATTAGAAACATAACCCATGTAAAACGAGTCTCTAGGGAGGAAAGTGCCGGTCTGGGTATAACCTGCAAAGCACTTTGCCCAAGAGAAAGAGGACCGCTCTCTTAGGGTGTAAAGCAAATACCACAGAAGTCAGAGGACCCGCCTCGAAGAACACAGGAGCATTCTTTTGCCTCTTTGACTCCGGAGCCCTCGTTCAGCCACACCCCACCACCATGCTCGGACGGCAGGAAGGTAACAGGACAACAGATCAAGAGATGCGGGAGATGCGGGAGATCTCTTCTGGGAGATGCGGCTTTGGAAAGCTGGTCAAGTTCTTCAAAGAAATGCAACCAGTGTTACTGGCCAAAAATTCACCCAGCTTTTCTTTTCTTCAAAAGGCCATGAGGCCCTGCTCAGGACACAGAGACACATGGGACAGGTGGTGGAGAGGACAGAAAACAGAAAGGGTGTGACCTAACCAAGGCCCTAGGGAAAAAATCAGAGGGAATCTCATTTTCATTTGGACTGTGGGCTACCCCCATCCCCTTCCTGATAAAGTCACGTGACTACCCACAGGACAGGCATAGCAGAGGGCTGACGCCGCGTGGTCGCCCCTGAAAGCTCCAAGTGGCAAACGGCCACTGAACATGCAGAAAGGAGTCAAGGTGTCCTGAGGGAGAGGCCAGAGGCACGGAGCAAAGGGGGAGGGGGTGTGCATTTGGCTCTGCTCTCCTGTCCCTGTGATGCTTGGCTGGTTCCAGGCCCCAGAAGCTGGCCGGGGCCTGTCCTGAGCAAGAAGACAGGCTCTGCCGGGTTTCCTAGCAAACCCTCACAGCATTGTCAGAGGCAAGGCCATCTAGGGAAAATTTTAAAACGGCCACATTGCACAGATGCAAAACCTAAGGCAGCCCATCTCACATTTCAGAGCCAGTTCCAAAAACCAAGCCACACTCAGAAAGGCATCTGGGGGTGAGGGTGGGGTGGAGACTGGCGATGGAGGTGGCCGCACTTCCTTCTCCTCAGCCCTGCAGCGCTTTGCAGAGCACAGCCGCACCTGGGAGCTCCCGCCCCGCCCCCGGCGGGACACAAACAGCAGACGAGGTCCCCCATGGTAAGGGTGCAATTACCAAATGTGCCCATGTCACTGTCCTTGTGAGAACTCGGACCCCAGGCAAGGACACTAAAGCACTCTGTCTTAACGACTCTCTCCGCACCCAAGTTCTCTCTGCAGCTACTTCAAAAGCCCGCTCCCATTTGGTAACGCCTGCTTCTCAGGGGGTTTTAGCTCCACGTCCTCTCCCATCTCATCCAGCAGGACTGTGAGGCCACGCTGGCAGCTCGGGCCCACCTGTTCCGGACAATCGACCTTCCCTTTGGCCACTGTGATGCTTGCTGGTCACTCCTTCTCTCTCAGCCTGAACCCATCACGTCCCATTCAATCCATGATGCCAACACACCAAGTGGGAGATGACAACTGAGACGTGAACTTCTCCTTACCCCATGGCATGTATAGGAAAGGCCCAACATCAAGGCCAGCCTCAGAGTCACAACGAGGACATCCATCCGATTCGCCACCTTCAACACGGGGACTGGAGTAGAAATGAGTGCCAGATAAACAGGAGTGTGGCCAAGCACATTTCAGGTCACCCCGGGGCTCGCCCACTACCTGGTTTTCACTATGAAACTGTCTCGGGCGATCAGATATTAATCATAAGATATTCACTTTCAATTACTATGTGCTATACGGTTTTTATAGCTCCTTCACCTCTATCAGGACACCCAATGCTGTCAACTCTGGTAGGCAAACAGGCTCCATTTTAATGATATTAACAGATGAT